>JACEIK010004401.1:111841-123951 GCA_018107945.1 Datura stramonium
ATAACTAAATTTTAAAATTTAAGCTAGGAGTCTTATTAAGCAACCAATAGTTTGAATGATCAAAATATAACTTATTCTTTTAGATCCGAATTGTTCATTAGAAACATTATGCAATAAGCAAGCAATTACATATTCTTTTAATACTCATTATTTTGTTTTTATCGTCGGATCATATGTTGCACAGAATTAAAAATCAGATGGTTAAAATGACAAATGTTATGGTAATGTTATGTGATAAAAGAATGTCCATCAAATATTAAAATATAAGTTTTATAAAATAGTTAATTATAAAACCAGTAATGTTATGTGAAAGTGAATCTTAAGATTGTTAAATTTCAACACATTCACAAGATTAATATCGCAAAGCTGCATATAATAAGATATATATGGTCCTAAACAATTTGACTAGATTAAAAATGATCACATTCTTCGGAAGGTGCAAGTAGCACACAACATAAACTGAGATCAAGAACACCTGAAATGGTTTGGGTTATGTTATATTATGCTTACCTACAAATGTACTGGCCAGTAGGTGTAAGACCATGGTTAGTGAATGTGTTAGAACCATGAGGTAGACCCAAGATTACATGGAAGGAAGTAATCTAAAAAAGTCTACAATCTCTTGAAATCCATGTAGACGTAGCGAATATATAAAAGGTACAAAAATGAATTTATATAGATTATACCATTTAATTTTTCATATATTTTAATAGTTTGAGTATTATATAGTTGAGAGAGAGACCTCAGTTTGAAGAAGCTGTGGAATGTCAATGGAGTGTGTCATCTTTGATAACTGTAACATAAATACATAAAGGGTGTGTTAAAGACTTTATGCATATATACAACACAAATTTAAACCATTTATATAAAATGGGATATTATATAAAACACATTTAAAATAATTACCTCTTTGATTTGGCTGTTATTTAATTCAAAATGGACTAGTTGGAGTGTACTTTGAGTTCCTCTCTGCTCAACTTTTATGAAGGTGAAGGATGGCAGGTAGATAATATAAAATTCTATTATATAGATTTTTCCTTTGTGTGATTCCTAGCCTGCCTATATTACTAACATAAAATAATGTACATTTTGAGAAAGGTATAAACATGGAATAAATAAAGCTTTAGTATCATAGAATACAATACCATATATAGAATAACACTTTTTAGGGTGTGTTCAAGCAACCATTTATTCTTGGATTTTGTATCAAGTTTAGTTCAAGAAAGAACACTTTTAAGGGTGTGTTCAGTAAGAGAAAATGTCTCACATTGGAAAATGCAAAGAAAATAAAAAAGATGATTCCATTGCTTTTCACAATGTTGAATTAATTTGTGGCATTCACCCCATTTGTGAATTCCCCTTTGTCCTCCTCATGTATCATTGTTTCATTGACCTGCTGGCTGTTGTTTTGTTCTCTTATAGCTTTAGGGGCCATTTGATAGGATGTATGAGAATAATGTTGAATCAGATATATTAGTAATGTCGGTATTAGTTATGCTTGTATTAGTTATGCTGAAATTATTTCTTATGCATTGTTTGGTTTGGCATACTAAAAATAACATTCATTGCATAATTTCTATAAAAAAATATTTGTTTATAAAAATAAACTCCAAAAATAAGATAGAAAGGATGTGGAAAAGATTTTGAGGGATAATTGTGTCTTTAACCATGCTAATGCATGCATTAAAAATCATTGCATTACTAATACCATGATTTTTCATGTATTAGTTATATATAACATAATACCAAATAGAGCATTAGTTATACATAAGTTGAAAAAGTGTACGAAACAAGATATTAGTAATACACAAAACTAATGCATATATATATTTTTTCTAATACATCCTACCAAACGACCCATTAGTATCTTGTTGTTGGGTATTCTAATCAAAAGTAGTTCTAATGGTCTGTTTATTAGCATTTTGCTCGATCAAGAGCTCAAGCCGGGGGTGACCGGCAGATCCTCCTCCAGTTTGAAGCCCGGCGATTTTTTTTGTAGCCACATTTGCATCCCGTCAATTTCAATTACTCTTTGGAACCACACTTTCAGGTAATTTTCTGTGTAAATAAAGATATTGTAATCAATCATATACACCTACTTAGATGACTTATAATAAATAGAGATAATATAGTAAAATTATCATTTTATTTATTACTTCTTAAAAGATGTGTCAAGTTAAATATGAAGTAAAGATGGACGAAGAGAATAATATCTAACTTATAACAGTGGTATTCAAATAAGTTTACACGCATTTTAACTAGTTTCATTGAGTGAAAGACTTGGGTAAAGCTAGGTATTCTAGTAAGGGCCGAGTTTAAAGAGTGCTAGAAAGCAACATTTACCACTTTTCAAGAAAATTTAATGATGTATAAATAAAATAAAAATTAATTTTATTCTTTTTTCATCGTATAATTTTTCAAAGAATAATATTCAATTGAATTCGCTTCAAGATAGGTAGCAGCACAATTGACAGATAGTACACATGATAGATACTTGGAGTACAGGTTAAGTGACTAAACACTTGAGACTGGTGTAGAAGTGAGGCTTGATGCCCAAGTAATCCCAAGCAAAAGTATATTGGGACTATTATTCAAGGTAGTGGGGAGATTGATGATGATGTTATACATCGTATTGGTGCAGGCTAGTTGAGATGGAGGTTCACTTTCGGAGCCATATGTGGTAAAAAGGTGCCTCCAAAAATTTATTACAAAATGGTGGTTAGAACAATTATGTTGCATGAAGTGGCGTATTGGCCAGTCAAGAATTCTCATGTTAAGAAGATGAAAGTTGCGGAGATGATCGGATGCTTAGATAGATGTGTTGATTTACTAAGAGATATATGATTAGAAATAAGAATATCAGGACAAGGTGGGATTGGATTCGGTGGAGGACAAGTGTTATAAGCGAGATTAAGTTGATTTGAGTATGTGAAGAGGAGATACATAGATGCCCACTTACTGGGGCACAAAATAAGGTCTACGAATACATTACCTTCTCCAAACCCCACTTATAATCCCCACCATCCTAACATCCCTATAGCCCTCATGCCAACCTCAATAGTTCTTGCTTATACAAATATTTTTCAAAAGATAGTTTCAGCATATCAAATACTAGAAAATAAACAAAAAATTCATCACTTATTTTTGAGAAAAACGTGACGTCTTCCTTCGTATCAAATACGCCCTACAAGTATTCTTATTGAACTAAACTTGATATAAAATCCAAGAATAAATGGTGGCTTGAACACACCCTAAAAGTGTTATTCTATATATGGTATGTATTCAATGATACTAAAAGCTTTATTTATTCCATGTTTATACCTTTCTCAAACTGTACCTTATTTTATGTCAGTGATATAGGCAGACTTGCAATCATACAAAGGAAAAATCTATATATATAATTTTATATTATTTACCTGCCATCCTTCACCTTAATAAAAGTTGAGCAGAGAAGAAACTCAAGTACATTCCAACTAGTAACAGCCAAATCAAAGAGCTAGGTAATTATTTTTATACAATATCCCACTTTATAGAAATGGTTTAAATTTGTGTTGTATGCATAAAGTCTTTAATACACCCTTATATGTATGTATGTTACAGTTTAAGAAAGTTACCAAAGATGGCACACTCTATTGATACTACTCCAATAGATTACCAAACTAAAAAAGATGAGGTCTCTCTCTCACTCAACTATATAAATATAATATAGTTAAGTATGTTCCTTGTACTGCAAATTAAATACTATGACTCTTTTCTACTAATTACAGATAGAAGAAGGGAGGAAACTGGATCCATCAGAGTCGCGAACAAATAAATCTGGAAATCAAATCTTTAATGAAATGTTTGTGGATTTGGACAATTGGTCTATTAAATCATGTATGATACCCAGAGTAACTGTGGTGTTACGTGAAACAAATCCAGATGCTTATACACCAAATGTAGTCTCTGTTGGTCCTTACCATAAGAAAAATCCTCAACTTGTTCCAATGGAGAAGTACAAACTATTGTACCTACGACGGTTTCTTCAACGGAAAAAAGGGCTTGATGTGAAAAGTTGCATCAGTCAGTTGGAGGAATTGAAGAAGGAAGCAATAAAGTGCTATGAGGATGCAGAAGACACAACATGTGATCAATTTTTGCAAATGTTATTGGTTGATGTTGTTTTGTGATTGAGTTTATTCAAGAGCTATATGGAGATGTTCCAGAAGGAGAAGACAAAATTATCAATGTTGATTGCCTAGTGGATAAAATAGCTCGAGACTTGTTGTTACTAGAAAACCAACTTCCTTTCTTTGTTCTCGAGAAGATTCATAACATGACAAACCAAGCTAGTGAAGTAGAACCATTCATACGGAGGTTGCAGTTAGCCTTTCTTGCTAAATTGTCAGACATGAATCGTGCATTCCTAAAAGACTTCACATTTAGGAGTGATGAAGGAAATATCAAACACTTACTTCATATATTACACATGTCATAGAATAGGAATCCTAGCGAGGATGAAGAAGAACCAAGCTTTTGCAACCCTTTGCAAATTTTAACTTGGTGGAAACAAGAGCAAAAAGATACGAACGACATGAAATGGGCATGGCGTGATCATGATAAGATCCTGCCAAATGCAACAGAGCTTTCTGAAGCCGGAGTTAGCTTCGCAAAAGTCGGAGGTATTACTTATAGGGAAGGAAGAAGTTTATTATTTGATATAAAGTTCGAGAATGGAGTGATGACAATCCCTTGTTTTCAAGTCATTGGTGATACAGAATCCCTCCTACGAAATCTTATTGCTTACGAGCAACACTCGTTGATATACATCTTAGATATTTCAGTGATTTCACAGTTTTCATGGATTATCTTATCGACTCAAATAAAGATGTGAGTTTGCTTCGCCAGAAAGGAATCATTGTGAACTGGATGGGAGACGACAAAGAAGTGGCTACCTTATTTAACAGAATTGTGAAAGGGGTTGCTGTTTCAGTGTATGACTTCTACTGCAAAGAAGTATGCAAAAATGCATCTCAACATTGTAACAAACCATGGAACAGAATGATGGCAAATTTGAGGCACAATTATTTTAGTAGTCCTTGGATAGGAGCTTCAACTGTGGCAGCCATCTTACTCCTTTTACTCACAACTATGCAAACTATTCTAGCTTTCACAGGTGGTATTAAGAAGTAGTTAGTTATTGATGTTCTAATAATAATTATAATGATTGTTTGAATGTCTTAATTGAAGTGTTTCCTCATCATTCCATGCATGTAACAGCTTTATGAGTTTTTCATTAATCTATTTCCTCTCTTCTGTATTTGGTTTTGTTGTTGACTGATAATAATTAGTTTATATCACGTATCTATTAATATTCTGTTAGCGGAAGCATCAAAGCAAGAACAAGAAAGATTATAAGATTTAACGTGGTTCGGATCAGAATGATTCTACATCCACCAGAGAACAACTGTCTTTATATTATTAACAAAGAAAAGGAAAAAATCACAAATACACCTAAGAGAATTTCTCTCTCAACTCTCGATTCTTACAATGTATTTTCTATGATTTTTGAGATGGATTTTACAATGAAGAATGGTCATCATTTTGCAGATGACCAAACTTGGCCTCCAAACACAAAATAAGAAAAGGATAATTAAATATAAAATTTATCCTCCACAAATTTTGCTTGCCCTCCAAATTCAATTTTTTAGCCAAGTAAATTGACACATGGAATTTTCTTCCACGTGAATTAGGCCTCACAAAAATCAAAGTCAATCTCCACCTTGGTTTGCGTTCCGAGCATGTGTATGAAAAACTCCGATCAAAACTTCTAAGCTTACTGGGCAATCCTGTTTTAAGAAACAAGAAGAATCAAACTATTGTTGAACGTAACATACCATCTCCACCTAGAAATTATTCTCCTAGAGTTGCATCAGTTGATGCGTATTTCCGCCAAGTCCTTGCAGTATGCAATCTTCGTGAGTGGGACTATCTTAGTCACCATGTCTGCAGTGTTATCGTCTATGATGACCTTCATGACCTTGATAGCACTCTCTTCAACGACATCTCAAATAAAATGAAATCTGACATCAATGTGTTTGGTGCGCTCATGAATTCTTTGATTTTTAATCAAATGAATAGCACTTTGACTATCACATTTAAGAGTTGATTCCAGCTGAACTAAACTCAACTCTACCACCAAACCTTTCAACCAGGTAGCTTCTTTCACTACCTTCGTTGCTGCCATATATTCTGCCTTTATTGTGGACAGAGCGACAATCGACTGTAAAGTTGATTACCAACTAACAACACTGCCAATGAGAGTAAAGATGTATCCAGTTGTGGACCTCCTTCTGTCAAGACCTCCTACATAATCAGAATCCACATAATCGAGAACTAAAATACCTTTATCACTTTTTCAAAAGGTTAGGCCAACATTAGAAGCTCCTTTAAGATATCTCAATATCCACTTGACAGCTTTTCGATGCCTCTTTCTTGGTTGACCATGTACCTGCTTACCACACTTACAGATTGAGCAATAACTGGACGTGTGCACACCATAACACACATAACGCTACCAACTATGCTAGCATAAGGAACCTTTGACATATGCTCCACCTCATCCTTAGATTGAGGCATTTGTAACTCTGAAAGTTTTAAATGAGGAGCTAATGATGTACTTACAGGCTTGCTCATATGCATATTGAATTTCTCAAGGACCTTTTCGATGTACCTCTTCTGAGAAAGATGTACAACACCATCTTCTCTTGAAATCTTCATTCTAGGAATTTTCTTTGTAGCTCCCAAATCCTTCATGTCAAATTCCTTGCTCAATAATTTATTTAAAGCATTTATCTCTGTGATATTGTTAGCAGCAATAAGCATATCATCAACATATAATAGTAAATAAATCATTAAGTTACTAGACATCTTCTTGTGATATATACAACTATCAAATGCACTCCTTGAGAATCAATGTGTAGTCATGAATGCATCAAATCTCTTGTACCACAGTCTAGGGGATTGCTTCAAACCATACAAAGACTTCTTCAGTTGGCATACATTATCTTCTTTTTCCTCAGCTAGGAAACCTTCAGGCTGATCCATATAGATTGTCTCTTTTAGATCGCCATGTAAGAAAGCGGTTTTGATATCAAGTTGCTAAAGTTCCAAGTCAAATTGTGCAACCAATACTAATAGCACGCAAATTGAGCTATGCTTCATGATTGGAGAGAAGATCTCATTGTAGTCAATTCCCTCCTTATGACTGAAACCTTTTGTGATCAATCTCGTCTTGAACCTAGCATCTTCCATTTCTGGAATTTTCTCTTTCTTTCTGTAGACCCATTTGCATCCAACTGTCCTCTTCCTCTTTGGCCTTTCAACTAAGACTCATGTCTGATTCTTGTGAAGAGATTCCATCTCTTATATCATGGCTAACCGCCATTGTGAAACATACTTTCAAGAAGTTGCTTCAACATACGGGAGGGCTTAATATCCTTAATCTCTTTTTTTGCAGCTATGAACACATATGCAATTAGATTTGTTTGCTCTATAAGGCGTACAGGTCTCTGTATCTGCCTCTTGTCCCTTTCCTTTGTAATTGTGTATGGTTCATTGACAATAAGTTCTTCAAGATTAGCATCTTTTGACTCATTATCTTGAGTCTCTTGATCCTTTTCCTTAGTAAGCTCTACCTGCTCGTTGTTCTCATTTTCTGACAACTCCACAGAAACTTTACAAGGATCAAGTATGGAGAATTTATCAAAGGTAACATCTCTGCTAACAAAAAATTTGAGTAAAGACAAACACCAAAGTTTGTACCCTTTTACTCCATCCACATAGCCTATTAATATGACCTTCCTAGCCCTTGGTTCAAGCTTTCCTTCATTAACATAATAATAAGCTGGATACCCAAATACTCTCAAGTATGAATAATTAGAGGGTTCACCTGACCATACCTCATTTGGAGTCTTAAATTCAATCACTGATGCTGGAGATCGATTGACAATATGAGAAGCAGTGTGAACTACTTCAGCTAAATATTCTCTGGATATTTTGGCTTCTAGGATCGTACAATGAGCTTTTTCAAGAAGAATTCTGTTCATCCTTTAGGCAACTCCATTCTGCTGTGGTGTGTGCCTGACCGTCTTACGTCTTGCGATCCCATAAACCTTGCGATTTTCGGTGTATGAACGCCCACGGATTTCTCGAGATTTGATTGACCCCCTCCGTTCGGCCCCAAAATTTGGCTGTGCGCAGCCTGCGGGGCCTGGTGACGAGCGCCCTATTATTTCATTTGATCGGCATCACTATTTTTCTCATAAATGAGAATTTACGATTTTTGCAATTTTCGGTGTATGTTAGCCCACGGATTTCTCGAGATTTGATCGACCGTCTCTGTTTGGCCCCAAATTTTTGCTGTGCGTAGCCTACAAGGCCTTGTGACAAGTGCCCTATCATTTCGTTTGATCAGCATCACTATTTTTTGTATAAATTAGAATTTACGATTTTCGCAATTTTTCGGTGTATGTTAGCCCACGGATTTCTCGAGATTTGGTTTACCATCTCCGTTTGACCTAAAATTTTAGCTGTGCGTAGCCTACAAGTCCTGGTGATGAGCGCCCTATCATTTCATTTGATTGACATAACCATTTTTCGCATAAATGAGAATTTATGATTTTCGCAATTTTCAATGTGTGTTAGCTCTTTATTCACAAAATAAGAACTGCGGAGATGCAAGTCTTTTGATGAGATCTTACATAATGTTGTTAGAACTGTAATATAATCGACAGAAAAAGAGTTCATTAGTGGCACATTATCTTTATGATCATAACTTTGGGCTGGATTATCCGTTTTACATGATTTTTTTTCCATTTTGTGTATTTTTTCGAGATCTATCTGAATAAACTGTCGTAAGGCGGTTTGGCGGACCCAATTTTCACAAAATATGCCTCTATCACAGTCATTCAATATATTTTCCAATATGGTTGACAATTTTAATTTAAAAACTGGTCCTAACGACCCACCACAACCGACACCACCATGGCAAGCGACCAAGGTAGGCCAGCACTACCACCACCAATCTCTTGCATTGTCTTTATATCATAAGGATAAGCATAGGTGTTTCCTTTTAAATTTTCGCTCGCTGGGCATTGATTGATGGACATTGGGTCTCGGTATAGGTCAGCATATGTCATTCGATGTCGGCCGGTCTGTCGACACTAGCATAGTGCACCTATGTTGCTAACTTTCAAACTTTTCAGTGCGTGTTAGCCCACGGATTTCTCGAGATTTAACTGAACATCTCCGTTTGGCCATAAATTTTACCGTGCGCAGCCTACAAACCCTAGTGACGAGCGCCCCATCACTTCATAAATGAGAATTTACGATTTTCGCGATTTTCGCTGTATGTTAGCCCACGGATTTCTGGAGATTTGATTGACCGTCTCCGTTTGGCGCCAAATTTTTGTTGTGCGCAGCCTAAAAGGCCTGGTGACGAGCTCCCTATCACTTTATTTGATCGACAAAACTATTTTTCTCATAAATGAGAATTTATGATTTTCGCGATTTTCGGTGTATGTTAGCCCACAGATTTCTCGAGATTTGATTGACCGCCTCCGTTCGGCCCAAAATTTTGGTTGTGATCAGCCTGCGGGGCCTGGTGACGGGCGCCCTATCATTTCGTTTGATCGGCATCACTATTTTTCTCATAAATGAGAATTTATGAATTTCGCGATTTTCGGTGTATGTTAGCCCACGGATTTCTGGATATTTGATCAATCGTCTCCGTTTGGCCCCAAATTTTTGTTGTGGGCAGCCTAAAAGGCCTGGTGACGGGCGCCCTATCACTTTATTTTATCGGCAAAACTATTTTTTGAATAAATGAGAATTTACGATTTTCACGATTTTCGGTGTATTTTAGCCCACGGATTTCTCGAGATTTGGTTGACCTTCTCCAATTGGCCCAGAATTTTGGCTGTGCGCAACCTACAAGGCCTAGTGACGAGCGCCCTATCATTTCGTTTGATCAGCATCACTATTTTTCGCATAAATGAGAATATACGATTTTCGCGATTTTCGGTGTATGTTAGCCCACAGATTTCTGGAGATTTGATCGACCGTCTCCGTTTGGCTCCAAATTTTTGCTGTGGGCAGCCTACAAGGCCTAGTGACGGGAGCCCTGTCACTTTATTTGATCGGCAAAACTATTTTTCGAATAAATGAGAATTTACAAATTTCATAATTTTCGGTATATGTTAGCCCACGGATTTCTCGAGAATTGATCGACCATCTCTGTTTGGCCCCAAATTTTGGCTGTGCGCAGCCTACAAGGCCTTGTGATGAGAGCCCTATCATTTCATTTGATCGACATTACTATTTTTCGCATACATGAGAATTTACGATTTTCACGATTTTTGGTATATGTTAGCCCACGAATTTCTCGAGATTTGATTGACCGCCTCCGTTTGGCCCCAAATTTTGGCTGTGGTAAGCCTGTGGGGCCTGGTGACGGGCTCCCTATCATTTCGTTTGATCGGCATCACTATTTTTCGCATAAATGAGAATTTACGATTTTCGCGATTTTTTGCGATTTTCGGTGTATGTTAGCCCACGGATTTCTGGAGATTTGATCGACCATCTCCGTTTGGCCCCAAATTTTTGCTGTGGGCAGCCTACAAGGCCTGTTGACGGGTGCCCTATCACTTTATTTTATCGGCAAAACTATTTTTCGAATAAATGAGAATTTATAATTTTCGCGATTTTCGGTGTATGTTAGCCCACACATTTCTCGAGATTTGGTTGACCGTCTCCGTTTGACCTTAAATTTTAGCTACGTGCAGCCTACAAGGCCTGATGACGAGTGATGAGCCCGCAAGTGTATGGGTTGTACAAGTAATATAGTGGCCCTTTTTAAGAACCGGAATGTCGAACCCACAGGGACTGGACTACGGGGTAAAACNGTAATGTTCTTATTTGTTAGAACAAGCGTTACGTATTTATCACAAAATATTTAATAAAAAATTATATTGCAATACGATAAATTTTAAATGGTACATACATATTTTATTGCTTTCTTTGAATTATAAAAAAGAAATCAAAATATAAAAAAAATTAACATCAAGTAATTTAAAATCAAAAACTTATAAATTTTGATATTATTTCAGCGATGCAATACTTTAGCTTAAAAATAAATACATGTTCGAACATATATTAATAACATACATGTAATAAAAGTATTTAACTCATAAAATTATCAAGTATATATGCAAATTAAAAATTAAATTAATACCTACTTTTATTAATTACATTGTGACCAACCCAATGTTTCAAGTCATGAGTCATGCATGCCAATCTTCATTTGCCTTACACACATACATATTAAAATAAAAATATACTCCCTCGATAATTTTTTCCTAGTAAATTAAAAGAACAACGAACTTACAATGGGTCTTCAATTGAAAAGACACCGTTGTTTTTCTTCGTCTTTGTCTTTCTTTTTTCTCTTTTTTCTCTTTTTCTATTGATGAGTTGGATTTACTTGTAGAAAATTATAATGTCTCTTTACCTCGGAAGTCCCCACTACTTACCATGGATAAAGTAAGAAATCTAAAAGTCTTTATTCTTGTTCTTCTGTGAAAAACTTCTATTTATTAGAGAATTGAATTAATTGTACCATTCAAATTTCTACAAAACGATTTTATTTGCAAATCAAACCATAATTTGATTAAGAACATATCAACTTATATAAAAGTACCTCATTGCATATTGGAGACAATGATTTTACTATCTGAAAACGGATACAACACTTGAAAAAGTTTATTCTGATTTGTTTCACTTACTGCATTATCAACTATTGAATCTTAGCATCACTACTTAACTACACCAGCACAATAAGAATCTCAAATTCAACAAAAATCGTGATTGAAAATATTAATAATTTAGATGAATTCAAATGAAAAATAAATAAAATATCGATGATAATAAACTCATATATAGAATATAAATGGAGATGAAAATGAGAAAGAAGAATATATAACATAGAAAAATGGAGTAGGATGAAATGTAAGGAGAGAGAAAATATAGTATATATTTACTGCTATCATAATTATTATATTGTTTTCATTAAT
>JACEIK010004402.1:27292-46445 GCA_018107945.1 Datura stramonium
CCCTTGGATCTTTGCAACCTTAGTGTGCAACGAGCCACCTTTCCCTTTCCTCCTGGCCTTGTTCGCTTGTTCAAACTTTACCTGAAATTCTAGCAATCTCCAGTATTCCTGAAGGGCCTCATAAAGATGAGGTATAAGCCAATTAGGCTTCTTTTCTTTTACCTGGTATCTCTAAACCAATCAGACATCCTGGAACTAGCCTTCCTCTCGTAGTTCACGACAATTATCTTGTCATGCAGAGGAACCCAAGTACACAATATCTGCAATCAAATGATCAATAGCGTTAGATGATATATAATAATCCATAGTCAAAAAAGAATTGTACTAAATAATAATTAATTTATATACCTTAAACTGATTAAACATGCTCTATCGTGTCTGATGTGGTATTTCACTCCAAGTCGGATAAACCCAATCATGAAGCCTCCGACTGCTATCCCGAAGAGCATTCCCACTCTCTTTTTCAGCAAAGAACTTGCAAAAATGAAAATAAACATTTCAAGTCATAAATAAAATATTAAGATTAAAAATTATAAATCTAAATCAAAAATAAAAATAAACTTACCCAAATCCATCAAGCATGATCACCACTCTATCAAGACTATCTGTCTCTCCTGGTTGTGGATCACCATCTCCTGGTGCTAGTGTTGGTGATGGTGCTCTATTTGATTGGGTCAATGGTGGAGTATAAGTATCTTGTGAGTTTGACTCAGAGCTAATATCTCTGAGTCGCAAACTGGACAAGTGTGGAGATAAATCACTTGGAGAAGGAATACCAATGATAAATACGCTGAGTTTCTGATAACGCTCAAACACACACCTCCTGCTAATGTATGAAGCGAATGTTGTCAATAAAGAACCCAACTAAAAGGTTGGGGTCAAACCCACAGGGAATATGGAAGATCTAGACTAATGCCGATAAGTGAACTTGTTGGTAAGTTATCTCCAAATTGGGGGTTTTAAACAAAGCAATAGTAAAACAAAATTATAACTGTAAATTAAATCAAGATTTGCAAATAACTAGGGTATGTGTTTCCTACGGGTTAATAACTATTTCGGGTATACACATGTGATCAATCCTAATGCTTACTTGTAGAACTGATAACTAGGGTTCATCCAAATGACTGGTTCATCCCTATTGGATGACTATACTCAATCACGGGGTCAGGTCTTATGAGTGACTTCTAACTAACCGTTATCAATATGTTCTAAGTTTAACTATCCTGCGACCACAACTCAAGTTAATACAATGATCATCAAGATCAAAGCTTTATTGTAATTCTCTTTTCCTAATCTCTACCTCTCTAGGTTCAAGCAAGTAAAATATTCGGGCAAGTACTAACATTGTACACCGTTAAAAAACGTTTAAGCATGAAGAGAATACAATACAAGCTTTCTGCATTGGTTTTGAATCACTTTTGTGCAACCCTAGTTTGTTAATCTGTCATGGTTCCCACAACCCCTAGTTGTAGAGGTTTTAGCATCTCATGGTTGTAAGATTATGATATGCATTCATAGACAAACCATAATTAAATACTTACAACAATAGTTGAGAGAAAAAAATTCTTTGAATATGCAAGAATAATCTCAAGAACAATTGATAAAGTAATCAAGAATTTCTCTCAAGAAGTGTTAATCACACGTACTCAATTTTATGTTCTCTATTGATTCTCTGTTGATTTCTATCGAAAATAAAATATAAAAGGTATTTATCCAGATATCAGAAACCTTTTCCTAATCTAACAGGGAGATTTTCCATAACTGGCGCTGCCTGTGCCACGACTTGCTATACGACCTATAGCAGGATTGTACGGGTCGTAATTGCCTCTCGTACGTCCTTGGCTTGCTAAAATTTTGGCTGAGTGTTGGGAGCTGGTACGACTGTACCTTCTTCCTACAAGTCGTACTATGCATTCGTGGCTTGGTCTTGAGAACTCTGACATCTTCTGGAATGTTTCACGAGTGTTTTGGTACGACTCGTACCTTCTTACCACGACTCATACTGTCTATAGTGTCTGAAATTCCACCAAGTCTTGAATATTCAATGGAGCTCATCACGGCTCATGGTATGGGTCATATGTCAGTGCTACGACTCGTGGGTTAAACCCATACCAAAAGGTTGCCTTGTGAAAATTCTCTAAAGTTTTTCACGACTCCAGTTATGGCTCATACCATCCTGGTATGGATTGTACTGAGAGTCATATGTTGCCTTCTTCTCTACTCAGCCTTTTGAACTTTATCACGGTTCTCATACGGCTCGTACAATCAAGGTATGACTTGTACTGAGACTGGTACTTTGGCTGATTTCCTGCATTTTCAGGCTTCTTTTGCACGTCTTTGCTCCAATACTTTCGTTCCCTGAAATCAAAGTAAAAGTGCCTTATAGCCATATAAACATACCTAAGTCCATGCTATTTTCTTAGTTTTAAGTGTCGAAAGTGCTGTAAGCTCACAACACATCAACACCCTCAGCTTAAGACTTTTCTATGTCCTTAGGAAAAGAAAAAGAAAAACTAAACATGACGCTTAACGAGAAAATAAACCCAAGACACTACAACCAATATCAAAAAAAATTTGCACTATCACTCCAAAAAATCTTTTAACCCTTTTTCCGTGAACCAAATTAGCACATGCACTAGAAGAAATTATAAAATATGATAAATAGGGATCAAGACATGTCGTCTAGTTATTAACAGGCATTTAAGTCATTACCAATACTTTTCACATAGACCACTGGTAAAGTTAAACATACACCGTGTACCCTCACAGCAAACGAAGTCCCCCACTCACAGATATAGCAAAATATATGATATGGGACTAAAAAAGCGAGACTCTCACCCTCTCAAAGAATTTTCAAATACTCATATTGGATACCATAGGCTTGCCCCTAATTTCTCTATTTCGGTCTATCAGATGGTTAGACTAGGATCATTATAGGACTTGTTTTTGCTTGTAATATAGGCTCTCAGGCTGGGTAAGGTAGATCTGAAAATTTTCGAGTGACCAAAACTCCTCCTCCACTTTTCACTTACTTCACCCTTTTTTTGCTTTTTCTTCTTTTTTCCTCCCTTTTCACCCTTTTTTACACACTTGTACGAGTGTAATGTATTTTTAAACCTTTTCATGCATTATTCTCTTTTTGAATTTTTCTTTTCTTTGTCACACCACACCTCATTTTTCACCTTTTTTCTCTTTTCTCTCTCTTTTTAACCTTTCCAATATTTATGAACCCCTACTCTAACCACCCTCAACTTAGGCATTTTGCCTATGTTGAGGTTCATAATGTCCGAGGAGGGACTAGGGCAAAAACAAGTTCGTTATAAAAATGAAGACGGTTAATCGGTTAATCAAATAAAAATAATTTATTTAAGGCTCAAAATCAGGATCAAGAAAATCATATGATTGTGGTAGGGTTATTTAGGCTAAAACGGGCTTAACGAAAATGTCCTATGATCCTTTCCTAACCAACCTCCCTAAAACCTATGCAAAGACTAATCGGGCAAGTTCTAGATCCTCCACACAGTATTGAACTAGGTATTAGAACTCACTCGCTCATGGTACGTGATCTATATTCACTCTACCTGTCTAGTTTATTTATGGTTTGACAAAAACTACACATGCTAATATACTTAAATGACATCAAAAGATCCACAAAAATCATGCATGCAGTCACAAGTACACAGCTAAGTTATCAAAAAATTTTAAACAAGGTCAAATTTTCATAAATACAACACTAGTGCAATTTATTGGTTGAGTACTCCTAATTTACTTTCTAATCAAACAAAAATCACAAAAATAAAATCCTAAACATGCCGGTTCTACTAATAGCATGCCCGAGGTAAAAGAAACACGGCCATAAAAACCCTCGGACGATCGAATTTCCAAAAAAATCCAAGTACACCCCCTCCCCTTTTTGAAAAGTGTGCTTCATTCCTGAAGCTTAAAAATATAAGAACAGAGGGAAGGGAACATACCTGTGGTGCTCTAAGCGCTCCTGTCATCCTGCGGAGGAGGTACCTCCATTGAATTATGGCGCTGCCGGTGGTCGGTGCACTCACTGGTGGAACAATAGGGGGAGTGGTTACCCCCTCAATAGTCTCAGCCGTTCTAAAGCCTCTGGAATTGTCGGGGCTGAATGTGGCTCGCCTGTAGGGCCCCTTCCATTAACAAGCTCGAGCTGGGCCATGGTGGAGCTACCTTCTCCTCTAGCTTGCTCCTGCAGCTCTCACATGTGTGAGTCATGAGTCTGCAGGCTTTCCACTCGTGCCCGCTTGCGTTCTCTTTTCTCTTTATTCTTTCTCTTTTTCGGGGTCTCATCTCCAAAATCCTTGGAGACCCTCTTCTTCCCTTTATCTTGGTACTGTGAGCTCCCAGTAGGCCTCCAAGTCAAGATCCTCCTCAATATCTTTATCAAAGTCGGGAAGAGTGGGGACTGGTATAACTGGTAGCTGTCGTAATGAAAACTCGGTCACTTGGCTCCGAAGATCCCCAAACTCCTCACGGAGGCTACCTGCATTTGACTGCTGCGCCATGCGCCTGTTAAATCGGCTCTAGATCCTGTCGAGCCTGGCATATAGGGCCTGTGCGGCTATATCTATCTCTTCTTTCACCCAGGGCTTGACATTCTCCATCATTGCATGAATTTTCCTCTCGGCCATATTCAGTCTTTTGGCCAACTTCTGGAGAAATTCCAAGGGCACTAGGACATACCCTGCTGGAGTGTGGCTCGGTAGGCTAGGCAATAGTGCAGTAGAAGTGCTGGGAGATGCCTTTGAATTATCGACATCTTTAGCCGGTGTCTCGCTCTGCTCCTGTAAGGTGGGGGCGTTCACCTGTGCGCCCCCAATTGGCCGAGTTAGTGGAACTGCTGTGGGAAGTCGGGTTCGACTCATCGGGTTCATCTCATCTCGGATCAGGCCAATATCTGCTATCCTTTATCTGCCAATCAGTTGTTCATCACTACTATGCACTGTGATACCTACCTCCATGCACAATATAAATATGAGGCTCGGGAATTGAATAGTAGTGCTCAATCCCATAGCCTGATCTCGCATCTCCATAGTAATAACCCTCGTAATGTTGATGGGGTATCTGGACATGATACCACCAAAAAAGCCGCTCTATCCGCACTGAGGGTGTTATCATTAACTGTCGGTGCCAACCGGTGCTGCACTAACATCCAACAGGCCATTTCTATGTAGTTTAAAGAATTCTTTGTAACCTTTTTGCCGCTAGTGACCCATTCTACTTCATCTCTGTCCTCAACAATCATATCGAACAACCACTGCATCTACCTCCTCCTCTCATTACGGGCAAGCTGCTTGATCTGTTTTAATGCTTCGACCCCATACTCATATTTTGGCGTGGCATGTGGAGGTATGAACTGGGGCCCTTATAGTATTCAAGAAATGGTGCACTCGGATATGTTGACCTCTCGGCCTCTAACCATAACACTCTCCAGTTTGGGCTGCTCTTTCAATTTCTGCCCCTTTTTGTCCTTCTGTTCCATGGTCGCCAAATAGTTGGCATAGAACTCATGGACAATTTCTAAAATGTACTGGTCTGGAGTCCTAGCCATCCACTCAAAGTTGTAGAAACTGAATATCCGCTTCATTTCCTCTACCTCGTTCACTGAATTTGTGAGGATCCGTGGCTCTTCTTGATCCTAGGCTTGTTTTTGGTGGTAAGAGCAATGCCCTGCTCATATATCTCTTGAGCTCCTGACACTCTCCACCAGATAGTGCGATTCTCCCTTGGCAGAGTCTGCTACTACTCGGCACTTGGTGCCTCCTCATCAGATTCAACATCATTGCTTGCATCTCTAGATTGGGCCTCCTTGGACCCCTCATCATCATTAGAGTCGTTGCCCGACTGTTGAGCTTTTTCTTTGGCTCCCTCCTCACACTGGGAGCACCTACTGATGTGGAAGTAGTCGCCATGGCTTGTGTTTTGGCCTTTTTCCTAGTGGTTTGAGTCTCATATGTATTTGAAGTGTCGACCCTGTGCTCCTCTACTGAACCACTAGGGGAGTTACCTGCTTTCTCGGACTCAGAGGTCTCATCAATCAATTGCCTCCGAGCAGTTGCCTAAGATGCCTTACTCTTTATTGTCATTGTACCTTTAGAGTAAGAGAGTTAGAATTACATATATGAGAAAAGAAATCAAGAAATAAGTTCCTCTATAAATTACCACGAGTCAAAAGTACGGGTCATACCTTAGAGGTATGAATCATACAGAGACCCGTAATATCTCTGGTGAGTGTTACGACTCTGAGGTACGCTTCATACCACGAGTCGTATGAGGATGTCCCTTTTAAAAAAAACTTCTCTGTATTTTTCCGTGACTCATTTTACAACTCATAAGTCGATTCCATGAGTCATAGGAAGGATTGTACTATCACTTGTGGACTTGACCCTATTCTGGTTCTAGGTACGGCAACCAATTATGACTCGTGGCAGTAAACCACAATCCATACTGGGATTGTACCTGGTGCTCTTTTCAAGTTGGGCTTGGGACAGTTCCAACGAGCCATCCTACGAGTCATAGTATCAAACCATGAGTCGTAGGAAGGCTTGTGAAGCCTGTCCTTGCTTCGATTTTGGTTCAGTTACAGGGAGTTCTATTTTAAATTTTGGGTACTCAAAATTCCCCAGGTCTAGGTGTGTATTTCAACCCATTTTATAACTACTCATCCCTCCCCTTTTTAGTCACTACATGTAACTCAATATTTACTAGATTAATGCGCAAGTTCGACACTTTCAAGTTCTTTCCCAGTCGTTCATGCTTAATCACACCCCTTGTCATTGTCTTCTTTGAATTTTTCAAGCAACAACTAGGACTCACAGGGAGTTTAGCACCATTACATCAAGTATACAAGTTTTATCTAATTCAAACAAATATACTTACTTATTAACCGCTTACATTGATTGGAAATCACAAATTAGGGTTGGACGAAGCTAATTGCGCAAGAAATTTTGATCTTTGATTTTGAGTTATGGGTGTAAGAGAGTTGTGGGTTTTGTTCGTGACTTGGGTTATGAGTGAGTTGGAGAAGGGTAAGACTTGTTTCAAGCTTAAATAGGGTATAAGGTAGATTTGAAAATCTGGGCCGATCTGGGTGTATTTTGAAAATTTTGACCCATCACGACTCGTACCACGACTCGTAGGAAGATCCTATGACTCGTCCTTTGAACCCGAAACACAGAGATTTGAAAGACGTACCTGTGGACCTATGAGTGTAGCTTACGACTCGTACTATGTGGGTACGGTTTGTACTATGACTCATAGGTCTTTTCTTTCTATTGTTGTCCATGCCTTGCATAGTTCATAACCACAGTAGGTACTACAACTCGTAAAATAGAGTTATGATTCATAAGATCAATCGTACCCAAAACTCATGCACTAAAATATTCTCTACTTTTCACAGTGACTCATACTACGGTTTGTACAGCCTTGTTACGGGTCATATTGAGACAAGCAGTATCTGCCTGTTCTGCAGTTTTTATGCCACCTATTTTTGTTTCCCCTGCACACTTGAACACACATTAGTTAATTAACTTGGGTTGCCTCCTAAGAAGCGCTTGATTTAACATCGAGGCACGACACTGGTTGTTCGGTTACTCAGAATTCACCAAACCACCACTTGGATTGCCTCCCAAGAAGCGCCTGATTTAACATCATGGCACGAAGCAAGTCTCTTGACTACTCACACATCGTTAAGGAATTTAGATTCATCTTTTATCACTGATACCACTCTATATTCCTTTGGTTGCTTTATTGAACAACAGAAATTAAAGGTAGCCTCTTCTTTATTTAGTTTGAACTTCAACTAGCCAGCCTCTACGTCTACTAAGGTCCTCCCAGTAGCAAGGAATGGTCGCCCCAAAATGATGGGGACCTCATAATCAACCTTGCAATCAAGGATCACGAAGTCTGCTGGCAATATGAATTTGTCAACTTTGATAAACACATCAAATAGGATCCCCACAGGCTTCTTCACAATTCTGTCAGCCATCAGCAGCCGCATGGTAGTCGGTGTGGGAGCTATCAAGCCCAACTGGTTAAACACATCCAATGGCATTAGATTGATGCTTGCTACTATATCACAGAGTGCCCTTGTGAACTCAACATGCCAATTGTGCATGGAATAGTAAAAGTACCTGGATCTCCTTTTTCTAGGCCAGGACCCGTGAGGCTATGGCACTACAATGGTGTACATTATCAATAGGCTCATAGCTCACAGACCTCTTCTTCGTCACAAGGTCCTTCATAAATTTAGCATATCACAACATTTGTTCCAACGCCTCGACCAATGGTATGTTCACAGATAATTGTTTGAGCATTGACAAGAATTTCTGAAACTTACCATTCTCTGCCTTCTTCTTCATTGTTTGGGGGAATGGTAGCGGTGGTCGCGGGATAGCCTTGTAAATTTGTGTTGCTCCTTGTTCAACTTCATGCCCTTTTTCTCCAAGTAGGACCTCAGGATACCCAACATCCTCATTATGTTCCTTCTCAGCGACGTCATCATCATCTTCATTCACGCTCTCTTTCTTCCTTTCAACTACAACCGATAGAGGGGGGTCAACTGTGGTCTTTCCACTCCTAGTCATCACAGCCATACAGTGGTCATCATTCTTTGGATTTTGGACTGTGTTGCTAGGTAGTGTACCCTTTTGTCTAGGGTTCATAGATGCTGACAGTTGCCCTAGCTGCTGTTCAATCTGCTTGATAGCCGTCACATGTGACTCCACTCTCTGACCCATGCTTGATATATCACCATGGATTTCCTTCAACTGATCAGCTGTGGACCTCACCTTTTTCAGCATCTCAGCCATCATGATCTCTAACTTGGACTGTCCATCTTCTCCCTCACGTGCACTAGGGGAAATGTACACTCCAGCTCGGTCATTGCGGTAGCCATCATTTCTTATCCAATATCTTTCACTCTCATGACCTCAACTTCTGTCTCTATACCCATCCCGGTTATATTTGTCTCTATATTGGTTCCGACCTTGGTTTCCAGAACCTTGGCGCGAAGTGTTATGTCCAGACCCCTGGGCATTGGCTCGAAAACCCGCCACATGGTTGTCCAAGAAGTTTGCCTCCTCCTCAAAGTATGAGTGGCCTGGCCCTGGCTCCTGTCCTTGTGTCCGAACTGTGTTCACCTTTTTGGCTCCAGCTCCCATGATGTGCTTAGTAAGAAAATCCAATGATGTGAGCATATGCGCCAACTCCTGGTCACGCTCTTCTTTTTTCTTACGTTGGTCTGCAGTCAAACCAAAAACATATTTATCGGCTGCTGCGTCTGCCTCCGGGTGTGCCATGCCCTGTTTTTTTGTGTCACTCGATTCAGAATGGTAGCGGCTTGCTCCTAGGTGTGACTCATAAATGCTCCTCCCTCCACTGTGTCTGCTACAACTTTGGTACTGTTGTTTAAGGACCTGTAAAAGATTTACAACAAACTGTCATCTGGAATCTTATGGTTCAGGCACTTTGTCAAGTTCTTTTTGAACCTCATCCAGGTTTCATGAAGTGCCCCAGTTTTAAGTTATCGGAAGTTATAAATTTCATCCTTAACTTGCAGCATCCTGGAGGGTGGAAAGAATCTTTCTAAGAAAGCCTTCTTGAGCTCCCTCTAGTTGGTTATGAAGTCATTGGGAAACTTTGATAACCATAATGTGGCTTCCCCAGACAGAGAAAAGGGGAAAAATTTGAGTCTGATGGCATCTTGGCTAACTCCAAGAAATCTGTACGCCTTGCATATTCCTAAAAAGTTCATCAAATGTAGGTTGGCGTCATTAGTCGCATGACCACTGACACACCCCTTTCATGTTTAACAATTGAATCATGGTGCTTGTGATGTCAAATTTGTCCCCAACGGGCAGTGGTGGTGGTACAATTGCTCTAGTTGATCCAACTTCATCGATGTCTGGGTCCTCATCATCGAAAAACTGAGGGGAAAATCCATGACCTCTTTTGCCCCTCCCATGTCGACCAACATTAACAACCTCATCTCTAACATCCTCCCCATCCTGAAGTGCAGCTTGACGAGCTATCTCGGCTTGCCTAGCTTCTTTAGCTATATGGGCATCTCTCTGCTCGTGGTTTTCCATTCTACACAGTGTTCGTTTGAGTTCAGGATTCAAAGGAATCAGGGGATTTCCACTGCTTTGAGTGTTTGGCATTCACCGAGCAACAACTTGTGGATATAAAAAACAAAAACAAAAACGTAATTTAGGAAATAACAACCAAAAGTCAATTACAAGCAATTAATCTAGTCTTAGTCGTATTACTTGGCAACGATGCCACTTTTTGATAATGCTTAAACCCACACCTCCTGCTAAAATATGAAGCGGACGTTGTCAATAAAGAAACCAACTAAGAAGTTGGGGTGGAACTCATAGGGAATGTGGATAAGATCTAGACTAATGCCGATAAATGAACTTGTTGGTAAGTTATCTCCAAATTGGGGGGTTTTAAAGAAAGCAATAGTAAAACAAAATTATAACTGTGAATTAAATAAAGATTTGCAAATAACTAGGGTATGTGTTTCCCCTGGGTTCATAACTACTTGGGGTATATACATGTGATCAATCCCAATGCTTACTTGTAGAACTAATAACAAGGGTTAATCCAAATGACTGGTTCGTCCTTATTGGATGACTATACTCAATCACCAGGTCAGGTCTCATGAGTGACTTCTAACTAACCATTATTAATATGTTCCAAATTTAACTATCCTGCGACCACAACTCAAGTTAATACAATGATCAACAAGATCAAGGCCTTGTTGTAATTATTTTTCCTAATCTCTGCCTCTCTAGGTTCAAGAAAGTGAAGAATTTGGGTAAGTCCTAACATTGTACACCGTTAAGAAACGTTTAAGCATGAAGAGAATACAATACAAGCTTTCGCATTGGTTTTGAATCACTTTTGTGTAACCCTTGTTTATTAATCCGCCATGGTTCCCAACCCCTAGTTGTGGAGGTTTTAGCCTCTTATGGTTCTAAGATTATAATATGCATTCATAGACAAACACGTAATTAGATACTTACAACAATAGTTGAGAGAAAAACTTCTTTGAATATGCAAGAATAATCTCAAGAACAATTGATAAAGAAATCAAGAGTTGCTCCCAAAAAGTGTTAATCACACCTAAACTACTCAATTTTATGTTCTCTATTGATTTCTAATGAAAATAAAATATAAAAAGTATTTATACAGACATCAGAAATCTTTTCCTAAGGTAACAGGGAGATTTCCCATAAATAGCACCGCTTGTGCCACGACTTGTCATATGAACCGTCATAGGATTGTACGGGTCGTAACTGCCTCTCATATGTCCTTGGCTTGCTGAGATTTTGGCTGAGTGTTGGGAGCTGGTATGACTCATACCTTCTTCCTACGAGTGATACAATGCATCCGTGGCTTGGTCCTGAGAACTTTGACATCTTCTAGAATGTTTCATGAGTGTTGTGGTATGACTAGTACCTTCTTTCCACGACTCGTACTGTCTGTAGTGTATGAAATTCCACCAAGTCTTGAATAGTCATTGGAGCTCATCACGGATCATGGTATAAATTGTATGTCAGTGCTACGACTCGTGGGTTCCATCCATACCAAGAGGTTGCCTTGTGCAAATTCTTTGAAGTTTTGCATGACTCCAATTATGGCTCGTACTGAGAGTCGTATGTTGCCTTCTTCTTTACTCAGCCTTCTGAACTTTATCACGGTTCTCAACAAGGCTCTTACAATAATCAAGGTATGGCTCTTACTAAGTGGTACTTTGGTTAATTTCCTGCATTTTCAGGCTTCTTTTGCACATCTTTGCTCCATACTTATTTTCCCCGAAATCAAAGTAAAATTTTCTTATACCGATATAAACATACCTAAGTCCATGTTATTTTCTTAGTTTTAAGCGTCAAAATTGCTGTAAATTCACAGCACATCAGTTTTCCCGTGATGGAAGAATGCCAGGTGTAGGCATGAAAGTGTGAGAAGTATAAGAAAATTGGAGGCATAGAAGAATCTGCCGGATGTACAGTGCCATAGGGGACATAGGACATAGATGGAGATGAATGCGTATGCATAGAATCTAGTGGTCTCCTAGTCGCTTTTCTACTACTCTTACTCGATTTACTACTCCTACTACATGACCTCCATCACCATCACCTGACGACATCTGTATACAAGTTTACATTAGGATATATATATAAAAAAGTATTAAATATAATAATTTCTTAAAAGAAATAAACCAACTTGCTAATAGTCATTCTCCCATTCTTCCTCATCGCTTGCTTTATTTCCATCATTCTCCCAGTCTTCCTCTTCACTTGTTTCATAATCATCATTTGATTCTTCCCCTTCGCTTAGTCATTTTCATTATTGGTTCTTCCTCAATATTTTCAATTTCAACTACCTCATCATCAAAAACTTCTTCTACTATATATTAAGGATGTTCTAAACTGTATTCTAACTCAGGATCCACAGTTTGATGAACAACTGTCACATCGTTTTGGTATGCCATATCCAATACATTATCAATCTCAATCCTACCCATGGGCTTAGTTGTTATAACCGTCCCCCAATCAGCCTTGTCTCTATGTAAAGGATATGGAGCATAATACATTTGCTTAGCATTTTGTGCAATGATGAAAGGATCATAATGATCATACTGCCTGGTGTATTTAACTTCAATTATATTATGCTGTTGATTCACCCTAGTACCTCTGTATGATGGATCAAACCACTTACAACGAAATAGTACTATCTTTTTTCTCGGTCATCTGGCATACCTAACTTCTATTATCTCTTGTATCAAACCATAATGATCAACAGTTTGGCCATTAACGTCTAACTAAACTTTAACGCACACTCTGCTATTATTGATTTTCTTATACTTAGAAATTTCTTCTGTTTGAAACTTGAAACCATTCACACAATAATTATTCATCAAGTGAATTTGACTATCAGGACCGCGTACAACATCATTCACTAGTTTCAAATGTTCAATAGTATAATTTTCATCATGAACCTACATAGTGTTAAACAAATAAATATATTCTTTAAATAAATGACTATATTATACTTATATATTTAACATGATTTTTAACACTTACATACTTTTTCAGCCAATTGGAGAACCTCATATATATGACATCATTACCCCACTGGCCCACAAAGTAACTGTTTAATAAATTAAGATATTTCATTAGCTTAACCCTTAGTATTAAAATGATATTATTCAATAACATCATTCAAAACTTACTTAAGATATGGTTGTTTCTTGGGGCAATTGAGCAAAACATGTGTCACAATAGATTGCATACTACTCAAACCTTATTTGGTTTATTTTTTAAAGCTTCGACCTAGTTGATTAAAAATTGAAATTGGCGGGTGGTTGGGATCAATATCACCTTCATCATTGCGGGTTGGCCTATTTCTCATACTTGGCACTTGTTGTTCAAAATAATTAAAACAAAAATGAAGAAGTTTCGCTTGTAAGATAAGCTTCACAAATAGATCCTTTAATCTTACATCTCTGTTTAGCAGTTTTTTTGCACTTGCCAATAGTTCTGTAAAAAATTTGATGTTAGTTAGTAATAAGTTAAAAAACCCTTAAAAATTCATGGTATACTAAGTCAAAATAAGTACCTCTTTAATGGATACATCCATCTATATTGAATAGGGCCTCTAAGGTGCACCTCGTGTACGAGATAATGATGTCGTTCAAATCCACTCCCAAAGTAGGGTATTGTAAATAATCAATGTAATATATAACCCAACAAGGAGTTGGAGTCAAATCCTGCAGAGACTACTCGAAGCCCAGACTATCTAGTATTAAACAACAAAATATTGCAAGATTAAAATCTATTCGAATTGAGATTAGTTGAATTTAATTATGACTACAAATTGTGCTAAGCTATGGTTATAAACAATAAAGGTAATTCTAGGAAAGTAACCTCAACATTGGGTTGATCCCACTAAATCACCCAATATGAAAGAATTGAGAAAGGGCTAAGGCTGAACATGCAAGCAATTTAATTAGGAAACTCATGGGTATCTTTCTATAGCACCATAGGTATCAATCTACTCCAATTTTGTTAAATTGAAAAGAACTCCGTTCTACCCAATTGCTTCATTTGGAATTCATCTATGTCTAGGAGAATTCATTACATAAGGGTTATGACTTGAGTCATTGTTGATTGATGCTAACACAACCTAAATTGCTCTTTTAAGACTCATAAGGGTAATTGGGCTAGATTGGATGACTCTTATAACCAATCACATACTACAAAGCAAAAATCAATCAAATATTCAATAGCCAAAACTCAATTTTAGCAAATTGGGATCATTAGAGCTCAGTACCGATTGGGTTGATAAAACCTAGTTCTGGGTTTAGTTACCCATGGTTAAAATAAGAAGAAAAGCGAAGTAACAAGATATCCTTACCAAAAGGAATAAATCTTCACTTGATTGATAATAATCTTCAATTACAAAAACTAGATCTACAATTTATTTGAAACTAGGGCTAAAAGAAGCTAAGATCTACTCCCTACACAAGCTATGACCTAATGGATGTAAAAAAACTTTGAAAAATTACAAGAAAAATGTATTTATATTATATCCAAAAAAGCCCATTAAATTTGAACATTGAATTGTTAGGTGTGCAGGGAAGGACTGTCCTTTACATTTCTGCTACTCTCTCTTGACCTATGTCCTTTAAGAGATGGACCGTCCTTTGGAAAAATGGCCCATACTTCACTTTGTATTGGTAAATCCCATTCTGCCAGGCTCTAATAAGATCATCAATTGACGGACCGTCCTTTTGGAAGACAGTCTATCTTTTAAACCATATTTTAAGGATCCAATTTTCTGAGTTTTTGGAATTTGCAGCTGGGAAGGGACAGATTGGGGGATGGACCATTCTTCAGACTAACGATGCGTGTCAAACCCCGACCTAGGGTCTACGCGTAACCGCCACCCGATGCCATTTCTGGCCCAAGCGAACTGCATAACATGGCATTCATCAAGATCATACATCTAACATAAGTGAAATAATCACTAGATTTAAGCTTTAAAAAAAAGAAATCAACTTATAGAGAGACTTTACAAGTTTACAAAACATGAGAAGTAATCTATGAAGCCTCTATCATAATTAGAACAACTGATTTTATCGGGACAATACACCCGACATACCTTATAATCAAAACTACTAAAACTGAGTGAAACAACTAAGCCCAAAATAAGTGGGGCTCACCAATAGAGGAAAAGAGAGACTCCTAGCTTGCGACTTGAATGTCAGTCTAAGTATCTGAGTTTGCATGATAAAACAATGCAGCACCCATGGAAAAAGAGACGCGAGTACATAGGATCATATTGTATGTAAAATGGCTGAATAAAACACAACAGTGTTGGTAATAGACATGACAACCATAGTATAGACATAATATGAAGGACGTCTAGAATATGAAATCAATATGTTGACTTTTTTTCCAAAAATCAAATTTTAGATCATTATTCATTAATTCATTTTGGGAGGTTCTTAACTTAACTGACATAACTCACCATGTAAATATGGAGTCTGATCTCAGCTCGATCAGCTAAGCGATCGCATACCTTACCGGAGTATGAGTCATCATAACATAGTTTGCTTGCAAGGATCCATAACAACCTGTATCATGGGCATATAAGGAGTTACCTGAACCAACAAAAATAATCCATAACCTACGTTGGCATATGTAGTTTCAGGCACGAAGCCTTCTCAATTAATAATACTACTCCCCTTTTTATTACATAACGAGATTTACTCGAAAGCATATTTAAGCAACTAAGCTTATAATCATAAGTTTTCATTGTATCATTATCATAGTTTATCATTGCCGTAAGAAATTTAAATTCATAAGTCATCATGTCGAAATCATTGAAACTTCTCTTTTAGAGGAAAAATCATAGTTCATGAAGTCATTAGAACTGCTCTTGTAGAGGAAAATCATAGTTCATAAATTCATTGAAACTTCTCTTTTAGAAGAAAAATCATAGTTTGTAAAATTGACACTTTTCATAAGAGGACACATGGAACTCATAGAAGGATCAGAAGGATCATAGACATATATAGAGGCTTATGGAGTAATCAAGAATGATCACAAAACATAAGTAGGAACTCATAGAGTTTTGAAAATAATTAATCATAGATATAACGTTCTTGACCTTAACCCTAACAACTTAAGAAGAAGAAGAATTTGATAAGTAAATACTTAAAGGGAATCATCAAACTCTGACTTTAAAGGAATTTTATATCTTTCCTGCTTTCATAATATTGTGTAGAAAATCATAAAATTCTTGGAAAAGAGGTACCATAAAGGATGAGCAATATCATAGGAAAGTCTTGGATTTCATAAGAGTCAATAAGATCAAGAAATAAGTTTTTTTCATCATAACTCTAACTCATACATAGAGGAAAAACTCATAAACATGAATAACGTTGCGTGGGAAAGAACAATTAGGTTCTTGATGTCGCCTAAATTACACCTCGCAATTGAGATATAAGCGGTCAATGTCAAATATAGAACCTAACAAAGGTTGGGGTCTATCCCACAGGGAATATGGAAGAACTTGAGTTAATGTGAATAAATCTTACTATTAAATTACTTATCTCCTAAGGGGGAAAGAAATTAAATAATAAACAAAAGTAATATTTCTGAATGCTTAGATCAAATTCGGTTTGTATTCAATTAACGACTTGACTAGGATTATAACCAGAAGACTTTATACACAAGGCTTATACACTAGTGATCTATTTCGGTGTTTGACATGAAATATTGATAAGTTAAGTTCACCTAAATGGTTGATCCCCTATCCAGATGATTTTCACCATGCAACTTGGTCCGTCTACGGGTGTATTCTTGATTAACCCTGACCCTTAATATCGGATTAGCTATCCCCGAACAAGTTCAAGCTATTAGATGAGGGTTAATAGCCTAAAATCTCCGTTGTAAATCCCTTTTTCCTATTCATTATCTCCTTGGTCCAGTAAGTAAGAATAAGAAAAATCTAACGTTTGCAACCATCAAGAATCAATCAAAACGAAGGGAAAACAATACATGCATTAAACCCCGTTCAAGAATCACTAAGTTTTAAACCTATATGTGTTAATTCTTCTTGGTTGCCACAACCCTAGTTATGAGTTTAGCTACTCATGTTTGTATGATCACAATCACAAATTATTGAATAAATCATAATTGCAACTTACAAATTATCATAGAAGAACGCCAATCAAACTGAATAAAACTCCAAAATTGATGAACAAAACTCCAAAGATGAATTACTTCTCTAAATTCAAGAACAAAAATAAATCTTCATTTCTTGAATCTTGATCGCAGTCAATAACACCTAAAAGTACTGTTCTATATCTGTAAAATTGCGTAACATTAAAATAAAACTAAACCAAGTATTTATAAACATGAAATATATCCTTTCCTAAATCAACTAGGATTCTGGTGTCGGCAGGTACCACAGTCCGTTGGTCGTTTCAACGGACCGTTAGAGTGGCCCGTTGTTCCAGTGGTGACTTCCTTCAGTTTTTCTCCTCTCATCATACAGGCACAACCACGGCTCGTTATATAATCCTACGGGCCATTGATCCTAATTGTTGTTTCCTGGCCACTTCATCATTATTTCTAAATCGAAATGTACGAGCACTCAGAACGACCCGTCCTTAGAAAGTAGGTCCGTCCTGTTTGCCCGTTGTACGCAGTCCGATCTTTGTCAATCTCTCTAATCTTTCCATGACCACACAAGATGATCCGTTGTAAGTTCATATGATCCGTAGGAGCCATCCGTTGTATGAGACTTCATTTTGATAGCCTTCTCTGAATCTTCCTACGATCAATCAGAACGATTCATGGTAAGCTAGCATGATCCGTGGATTTAAGCCGTTGATTGCCACTATGCTTATCCACTTTTCTGAATCTCATCCAATGGCTCAACAGAACGGCCCGTGGTAAGGACCAATGGTCCGTACTGAGGCTCGTTTGAGCAATTTCTTCCTTTTTTCAGCTCTTTTTCTCAACTTTTATTCCTACGGTCCGTTTTACCTGCAAAACTACCAAAACGCGTCATATCCACATAAATGTACCTAAAGTGATGCACTTTCACAAAGTTTTAAGCGTCGCTAGTGCCGTAAATTGACAGAACATCAACACCCTCAACTTAACATGTTTGCATATCCTCAGTCAAACAAAATACAATCAACCCATGGCGACGCTTAACTAGAGGAAACTTAAGAGATGCGTAGAAGTCCAAATTCATAAAACAGATGAAGTGTTCATTCAATCAACCTCCATCCTATCGGGTTAAAACAGAACTCAGTGCGACAACTTAGAACTTCTCAACATGACACAATAGGATCAAAGGATGGCATCATATTATCACTAACAACCAAACACACACGACTGGCATTACCCCTAGACAGCTAGAAATCAACCCATGTAATCACGCGCTCTCACTATCAAGAAGTACCCCACACACATATGTACACATGATTATGCTAATGTCTATTTTGGGACTGGGAAAGAACTCACTTACACTCAAGGAAATTCAAACTGTACAAATATAATACCATAAGCTTTCCTTTACTTTCAATACCTCAATTTTCAGATGGTTGGACTAGGATCACTATAGGACTTTCTTTAAGCTTGTAATGTAGGCTCGGGCTCGGGTATGATACATATGGAATTAGTAGCTCAACCTTCCTTGGAACTATACACCTCTTGGCTCCACTTTTCACCCTTTTTTCTATTTTCTCCCCTTTTCCCCTTAACTGCTTCTTCTTTTCTTTGCATTTGTAACTACGAATGCGGTTTCTCTTTATTCAAACTTTCATTGATCTCACATTTTTCTTTTCTTTTCTTTTCATGCTTTTTGACACAAATTTTTGTTTCTTTCTTTTCATTATCCATACCGCACCCGCTCTTTCCTTTTTCACTACCCAATTTCCATTCCTCCCAACTCTTCTTAATCACCCCTATAGTAGCCACCCTTAACTTAGGCGATTTTCCTGAGTTGAGGTTCACAATGTCCAAGGAGGGACCAGGGCCAAAACAGGTTCATTCTTAATAAAAGCAGGAAGGTGAATTGGTGTAAACAAAAA
>JACEIK010004402.1:46546-80379 GCA_018107945.1 Datura stramonium
ATCCTTTCCTAGTATCCCATCCTCTATATTAGTACAACTGACCAGACAAGTTCTAGATTGATATGCACAATAGAATTCAACTATTTAACCTCACTCACACAAGCACTTGATTACACAGCTAAGTTCCAACTACCAGCTTCATGCACAGTGTTGACATTAATTATCCTAGCGATACCTACGATGCCATACAAAGATCCATACTAGTCACACCTCATAGCACATGTATATTCACACAAAATAATTAGGAGGGGTGTCATTTTCACATACTTTGTTTGACTGCTCACACGCCTCCTATTTCCTTCCAATTAACCAACAAAATAAAATAAAACAAAAAATACAACCTAAACATGTCGGTTCTACTAGATAAAGAACACGCAAGGGAAAAGAAATTCAGCAAGAAAAATCCTTGAGTTATGTTCACAAAAATCAAAATCAGGTACTACCCTACCCCCATAAAAAATTCACGTGATGTCCTCGATGCATTCAAAAAGTAAAACATGAGAATAGGGATATACCTGGGCATCCTAGATGCTAGTGGTCTGGTCACCGAATCCTCAACAGTTGGAGTTTCAGTCATGACTCCAGCTTGTGTAGAGCAGCATCAACTGTGGCCTGTGCATTCTCCGAAGTTGTTCGCACAGGAGGATTAACTGTTTTCCCACTCTCCTCAAGAGTGCCGGCACCTTTAACTCGCTCCATTATCTCTCGCTCATGCACATCGACAGTCTGTTGGCTCTCCTTAAGGGCAGATTTTAATGCCTACCTCTTCTTCTTCCATTTTATTCTTTCCTCATCCTCCGTACCTTCAGCGCCCCACTTCTTTTTGCATTTTTCACGCGAAGTTGGCTCCAAGTCAAAGAACTGAGGAATCTCCACATCTAAATCCTCATCTATTACTGATAAAGCCTACGGTGGTAAAAGTGGAGTAGGTCTGGATGACAACTCATGCACTGAAGCTCTCAACACTGCTAGCTCTCTCTCCATGGCGTCCCAATCTCGAGTCTGAGAATCCGACCGAAATTGGTTGAGGCGTACCTCAAAACCATACAGCTTCATTTGTAACCCACGTGTTGCATCTTCTATTTCCTTTTTCACCCATGGCTTAACTTGCTCAATCAGATGTCAATCTTGCGCTCTACAATTGTCAGTCTCTTTCCCATTTTTCGAATATCATTTTTTGGGACCAACAAGTATCTAGTGGGAATGGACTGAGCTGAGCTTCTTGATGGAATATAAGTGGCTACTGCAGCATCATCTGCTTGAGTGGACGAAAGCTCCATGCTCTGTTCATCCTGACCAGAAGTGTCACCCTACTCACCCTCTCTTTGTGTACTCTCAAGCATTCTGAGTCCACCAAATGGAGCTCGGACTATAGCCACCGAATTCAGGTCATCTTTAATCAATGCTATGTCTGTCGTCTTGATGTTTGTAATCATATGATCAATATCTGGGAAGACCGGTATGCCAGACTCCATGCGTAACTGATATATCAAACTTGGGAACGAAAGTGTTGTGTTTTCTTTGACCACCCGCTCTCAAATTTCTGTGGCAATAATTCGAGGAATGTTCATAAGATACTCAGACATAATGCATGCCACCAATACTGCCCTATTTGCACTCAACGCATTATCATTCACTGTAGGCGCAAGGCGATGTCGAATGATGGACCATCATGATTTGCCACGCATTATCATTCACTCAATTCAGGGACGCCTTGTAAATCGATTTTCTGCCTGTGACCCATTCTTCTCTCTCTTTGTCTTCAGCAATAATGGTGGCCATCCACTGAAAGTGCAACATCTTGTCCTCAGTACTCAACTTTCTGATCCCCTTCATTGCTCCCATGCGGTAATCATATTCAGTAGTTCTAGACAGCACTGTAAAGTCACCACCCATCAATACTCTGGTGATGGTCCTCTTTGATATATCTACTGGAATCGCTCTTACCCCGACAGAGTCATGCATGGGATCTTTCTTGATAACCATCTTTGAGGAAGCCTTTTTCTCCAGAGTGCAGTAGTAATTTGCGTAGAACTCACTCACCATCTCCATACTGTACTTTCCCGGAGTCTTTGTCATCCAATGCATGTTATAGCCCTCGAAGATCCTTTTAAGATCTGGGACTTCATTTAAGGCGTTAATATAAATTTTTGGCTCCTCCTATATACTTCGGATGGGGTTTCCTTTTTCAGTGAGATGGAGCCCTGCATAGTACACATCTCTGGAACCCTGTAGAAACCATCTCTTGGACCTTGCCTCGGGTATGATGCCGGAATTTTCTTCCTGCTCATTAGACTCTTCAGCATTGCTATCTTTATCGCTGGACTCCTCCACATTAGTATCACCTTCCCCTGACTGTGCATCATCATCATTGCCTTTCCCTACATTATCCGAAGGAGGGTTGTCACCATCAGATTCAGCCTCATGACTCCCCTCATCAAACTGGGGAGGTGAGGTGGTAGGTGCGATAACTTCTTAGGCTTTGAACTTTTACCTAGTGGTCCTCACTGGATATTCGTCAGAGCTGGTAATGTTGTAGTGCACCTCCGAACCACTAGAACTCTCCGATTTTGACTCGTCACGAAGCTGCCGCCTTTTGCTATTTCCTTTCATGCAGCAGCCTCTTGTTGCTTCTTGCTTATTGGTGACATCATTGTACTTGTGAGACATAGTCGTTAAATAAAAAATAAAAAACCAGTAAGAACACTGTGGATTCATAACAGACGACCATCAGTACGAGTCGTTGAAGGTAACAACGGCTAGTTCTGAGTGGTCATTGAATGTCCTGCTGAAAGTTGATCTTCTGTAACTTCCCACGAACTAATAAAACGGTCCGTTGTTAGATACAACGGCCCATCTGATTGGTCCATGGGAGGGGTTCTGGTTTTATCACTAGGCCAGTAAAACGACTCGATCAATGAGCCATTTGTAAAATACAATGGGCTGTTGTTTTGAGTCGTGCAACATGAGTTCACCTTTTCAAGCCTCAAATTACCCAACAGTTTTCACTTCATGTATTGAACAAACATGTGAGGATTCACTAACTCTCCACCCCCATCAATATTTCTCAACTTCCTACCAGTTAGGTTTCATTGTCTACGGTGCAATTTTCCTTTTACCATTTTGCCAGACTTATCAAATTCTTTGATTTTTAAAAAGTAGAAAGAAAATTTGGGAATTTCCAATGCTTAAATGCCCAGTGATCAAGTTTCCCCCATATGGTTTCCATAATGCCAGCCAATTGCAACAAGCAGATAAGAAGAGAGAATTTTTTTTTAAAAACTTCTTTTTATAGTGAAGAGATACTCACTTCGGCAAGAAAACCACACGAATTTACTGAATCAGTTGGGGAAATATGGTGTAATGTTGGTGTCCTTCTTCAGGCCGAAAGAGAGTAAGGATTTTGGGAGGTTACGTTGATGTTGAATGAAAAATGTGGAAAGAAAATCAGGTGTGAGGGTTTTAAATAATTCAGATTTGGGCGAGTCGGGTCGGGTTGATAAATTATTAATGCTGACCACGACTCGTTCAACGGGTCATATGAAAGTACAACGACCCGTACCAGGTCACCGTAGTTTCTGTTTTGAGCACTTACATGAGGAAGCCATGGGTAAATAGCACGAGCTATTGGTGATAACAACGACCCGCTCTATACATCCGTAGCTTCATTCAATGCTTGTCAAATCTGTAGGTGTCGTTAAAACGGGAAGCTACCACAACTCGTTGGGGCTTAAGACGGCTTGTTCTATGTGCCCGTTGTTTAGACTCAGAAACAGGGTACTCCGGATGAGTGACAACGGCCATCAACCACGGGCCATTCCTTCTTGCAACGGTGCGTTCTGAGAGTTGTGGTTGCAACTTTCAGCTGAATCATTCCAGTTTTCCTTTGCTTTAAACCTTCATATTTCAACAACTGTGAACACTATATTTACATTAAAATTTTACAAATTGGGTTGCCTCCCATGCAGCGCCTGATTTAACTTTTGCGGCACCACACAAGTCCTCAGGTTACTTGAGATTTGACCCATAGCACAAAGATCTACCAGTTTTAGTTCTTCACTTTTTCCAAGATATGCTTTTACCCGCTGACCGTTAACTTTAAAACACTTTCCTTCATGATTTTCTAGTTCAATTTCCCCATGGGGGAATACTTGAATCACGCGAAAGGGTCCCAACCATTTGGACTTCAACTTGCCAGGATATAAGTGTAGTCTAGAATTGAACAAGAGCACCATATCACCCGGACTGAATTCTGTTTTCTCGATTTTCCGATCATGCTGAATTTTCATTCTTAGTTTGTAAATTTAAGAACTCTCATAGGCTTTCAAACGAAATTCATCTAACTCATTCAACTGATCAAGCCTCAAATTCGCAGCTTCGTTCTAATCCAAATTCAACTTCTTGAGCGCCCACATAACTTTATGCTCAAGTTCCACCGGAAGATGGCATGCTTTACCATAAACAAGCTAATACGGAGACATACCTATAGGAGTCTTAAATGCAGTCCGATAAGCCCATAAAGCATTATCAAGCTTCCTTGACCAGTCTGTCCAGTTAGCATTCACAGTCTTTGCCAGGATGGTCTTAATTTCCCGATTTGTGACTTCAACCTGCCCACTAAACTGCGGATGATAGGGCGTTGCTACCCTGTGTTTTACCCCATATTTTTCAAGCAAAGAGCGAAACAACCGGTTATAGAAGTTTGAACCCCTATCACTAATGATGGCTCTAGGAGTCCCGAATCTGGTAAATATATTCTGCTCCAAGAATGTTGTGACACTCTTCCCTTCATTATTTGGAAGCGCAACTGCCTCCTCCCATTTTGAAACATAGTCCACAGCCACAAGTATGTACTTCATCCCGTTTGAGCTTACAAATGGACCCATGAAATCAATGCCTCACACATCGAATAACTCAATAATCAGGATAGGAGTAAGAGAAAGCTCATGCCTCCTTGATATGCCTCCTTGCCTTTGGCATGCATCACATGCCTTTTGCAAAATCATGTGCATCCTGGTGAATGGTTGGCAAATAATACTCACATTGAAGAATCTTGTGGGCTGTGCGAATCCCGCTATTGTGGCCTCCAATAGGGGAAGAGTGGCAGGCCTCCAATATACTCAGCATCTCTATCTCGAGCACCCACCTCTGAATAACCCCATCAGCACATATATGAAATAAGTAGGGTTCATCCCAGAAAAACTTCCGCACATCATTCATAAACTTCTTTCTCTAGTGAAAAGATAGGTGCTCCAGTACGACATCACTCACTAGATAATTAGCGAAGTCCGCAAACCATGGGATGGGATCATGTGAGGCCGCTAGAACTTGCTCTTCTGGGAATGCATCATCTATGTCATGCTCATCCCTAAGTGCTGCATCACGTTCTAATCTTGATAAGTGATCTGCAACCTGATTTTCCGTCCCTTTCCGGTCTTTTACCTCAAACTCAAACTCTTGTAGCAGCAGAACCCATCGAATCAACCGTGGCTTGGCATCTTTCTTTGCCATAAGATATCCCTGAGCTACATGGTCTGTGTGGACTATTACCTTAGTTCCAAGAAAGTATGCCTGAAACTTCTCAAATGCAAAAACTACAGCCAACAGCTCATGTTCTGTCACAGTGTAATTTTTCTGGGTTACATTTAGAGACTTGCTAGCATAGTAGATCGTATGGAAAATCTTTTCACGCTGTTGGCCCAGCACAACTCCTAGGGCCACACCGCTAGCATCACACATGACGTCAAAAGGAAAAGACCAGTCCGGTGCCACTATAATGGGGGCAGTGGTCAATCTCTCTTTAAGGCATGCAAAAGCCTTCAGACATGCTTCGTCAAAAACAAACTTCACCTCCTTCTTGAGTAGTTTACACAAAGGATGTGCAATTTTAGAGAAGTCCTTGATGAATTTCTATAAAACCCTACATGGCTCAAAAAGCTTCGAACACCTTTCGCAGAAATAGGAGGTGGTAGACTGGAAATCACTTCAATTTTAGCTCAATCCACCTCAGTACCTTTACCTGAAATCTTGTGGACTAATACTATCCCCTCTTTGACCATAAAACGACACTTTTCCCAATTAAGCACCAAGTTGGTCTCTTCACCTCTTTGCAACACCTTGCTCAAATGAGCCAAATAGTCATCGAATGAATCACCCACCATCGAAAAGTCATCCATAAAGACTTCAATAATGTCTTCCACCATGTTAGAAAATATGGACATCATGCAATGCTGAAAAGTGATGGTGCATTACACAATCAAACGACATCCTCTTGAAAGCAAACGTACCATAAGGACAAGTGAACGTGGTCTTTTCTTGATCTTCTGGGGCTATAGAAATCTGATTATACCCAGAATAACCATCAAGGAAGCAATACCATCCTCTACCTACAAGTATGTCTAACATCTGGTACATGAATGTCATAGGAAAATGATCTTTTTGCGTCCAACGGTTCAACTTTTTGTAGTCCATGCATACTCTCCAACCGGTGACTGGTCTTAGAGGAATGAGATCATTGTTAGCATTTGGGTCCACCGTGATTCCTCCCTTCTTCGGTACACACTGGACTAGGCTCACCCATTTGCTGTCTGAAATAGGATAAACCACCCCTGCATCCAACCACTTGATGATCTCCTTCTTGACCAACTCTTGCATAGTTGGATTCAACCTACGTTGATGCTCAATACTAGGAATACAATCTGGCTCTAGCTGGATTTTGTGAGTGCAAATACCGACGGGGATACCAATAATGTCTGCAATGGTCCACCTAGTAGCTTTCTTATGTTTTTTAAAAGGGAGACCAAAGCCTCCATTTGCCACTCCTCTAAGTCGGCTGCAACAATGACTGGTAACGTGTTATCGGCTCCCAAGAACACATACTGCAAATGAGATGGGAGTGCTTTGAGCTCCAATACCAGAGGCTCCTCAATAGATGGCTTAGACGGTGGGGTCATCCGATTCTTCAAGTCAAGATCGATCTTCTTTGGAGTATAAGTGTATGACCCCATGCCAGAAAGTGCATTTACAACTCCTCACCCCCATGAATCTCCTCAATACCAATATCCATCAAAACGACTGCTAAATCATCAAGAACTAATAACTCTTCCATAGGCAGAATTTGGAACTCAGGGTCCACAACATCAATTACTGAGACCACCGTCATGTCATTTGGCTGCTTCATGGATCTGCACACATTAAATGTCACTTCCTCATTGATCAACCGGAACTTGAGCTTTCCAGTATCCATATCTACAAGAGCACGTCTGGTGGCGAGGAATGGTCACCCCAAGATAATGGGGACCTCAAAATAAACTTCACAGTCAAGGATGACGAAGTCAGTCGGAAATATAAAGGACTCCACCTTAACTAGTACATCATATAGGATCCCCACTGGATTCTTCACCATACGATTTGCCATGAAAAGCCGCATTGTAGTCGGTTTGGGGGCTCCAAAGCCCAATTGTCTGAACACTGCTAACTGCATCAAATTAATACTAGCTCCCAGATCACATAAAGCCTTGGAAAAGTTAAAGGCTCCATAGTGTATGGTATAGCGAATGCTCTAGGGCCTTCCTTCTTTTAAATAAGAGAATGAGATGCTATTGCACTACAATGGTGCAACTGTCTGCAGATTCGAAACTCACAATCCTCTTTCTAGTGACAAGGTCCTTCATGAATTTGGCATAGCTAGACATCTTCTCAAGTGCCTCAACTAATGGGATGTTCATGGACAATTGCTTCAACATGGAAATAAACTTGTGATACTTCCCATCTTCGACCTTTTTCTTCAACTGTTGTGGAAAAGGATGAGGAGGTCTAGGGATCGGTGTGAATTTTTGCCGAACCTCTTTCTCCTTCTCACTTCCAGATCCATGCTACTTTGCATTACTAGGAGCGATCTTCAGCACAGAATCTCCAACCAAAGTTGGATCTTCGAAATCTACTATCCTTTCATTGTTAATCAATACGGGATCTTCTATGTCATCAATCACAACCGGCCTCGGAGGATTACCAGTCTCCTTCCCACTCTTAGCAGTGACCGCCATGCAGTGACTGTCATTTTTAGGGTTCTACACTGTGTTTCTGGGAAGTGTGCCTTTCTGCCTCTGTTTCATTGCAATAGGCATTTGATTCAGCTGCTGCTCAATCTGCTTAATGGCCACAACGTGTGATTCCACCTTTTGATTCATGCCGAAAATATCAGCACGGAGCTCCTTAAAGTGGCTATTTGTTGTCTCCATCTACTTAAGTACCTTAGATAACATATCTTCCACCCTTGAACCACTGGACTCTGTCTCACAATTTCTTGGAGGAACATACAGACCGCTTCTATCATTCTTGTACTCATCACGCTTCTTCTAGTCTCTATTGTCTCTGTACTGGCCTCGGTTGTAATTGTTATCCTTGTAAAAGTTCCGACCTTGATTCCCTTGACCTTGACGCTAAGATTCTTGGTTAGACCCTTTGGTGTTGGTCCGGAAACACGCCCTTTGATCATTTAAATAATTCGCTTCATCCTTAGATTCAGATTCACATCTGTCATTTCTCGGGGCTTTGCCCTGAGAACCAACAACATTTACTTTCTCCGCTCCTAGTCCCATCAGATGCTTGGCAAAAAAACCCATTGTGGTCTTTATTTTTGCAATATCTTGATCACGCTCCTCATCTTTTCTTCTCTGTTTTACGGACATACCAACCGCATAAGAACCAGTCAGAATCTCCGACTCTCTAGTATGCCATGCGCGATTGGTTTTGGTGATCCGGTCAAGTAATTAAGCAGCTTCTGCATAGGTGTGGCTCATAAAGGTTCCTCCGGAGATGGTATCATCCACCGCCTTAGTGTTAGCATTCAGAGACCTATAGAATATCTCCATCAATGTATCTTCTGGAATCATGTGATTTGGCACCCTTTTGAGCTTCTTGTTGAAACGTAGCCATGTCTCATGAAGTGCTTCTGAATTCAGTTGTCTGAAGTTATAAATCTCATCTTTCAACTGCAACGTTTTGGATGGTGGGAAAAATATTTCAAGAAAATCTCTTTTAAGTTCCCCCAAGTAGTAATAGAATCATTTGGCAGCTAAGCCAACCACATCGTTGCCTCACTCCCTAATGAGAAGGGGAATAACCTCAGTCTGATTGCGTCTTGGCTTACTCCCAATTGTTTTTATGCCTTACATATACCCACGAAAATTTTCAAGTGAGCGTGGGCATCATCAAATGCATGACCCGCAAATATTCCCTTCATGTTGAGCAGTTGGATCATTGCACCGATAATATCAAACTTTGCCCCAACAGGAAAAGGAGGAGGGACTATAGCTCCAGTGGCACCGACTTCATCTATATCAGCTTCATCTTCCTCATCAAAATACCGGTGTCTCTGGTGTTCTGGACCTTTGTGTCGTCTAGCTCGCGCTGCTTCTGTAGCTAGACGTTGCTCTTCAACAACCCTAGCTAACTCACAATATATAGCCCGAGCTAGATCTTCAGCCAACATTCTGGCTGTGGCCTGGTCTACTGTTTCCTGTTCATGTGCATTGGCCATTCTTCTCAAGTTTCTAAAGGTCTGCTCAAGTTCGTGATTAATTGGAACCAGGGATTTTCCTTGGCTTCTAGTATCGGGCATGCACGAACCTAGGACCTGTTAAGCAAAAAAAAATAAACAAAAGAAAATAAATGGGAAATAAGAACTAATAGTAAAGCAAACACAATTAACAAAAGCCTTAGCTGTATTCCCCGGCAACGACGCCAAAATTTGATGACGCCCAATTATACCTCGCAATTGAGATATAAGCAGCCGATGTCAAATATAGAACCTAACAAAGGTTGGGGTTGATCCCACAGGGAATATGGAAGAACTTGAGTTAACGTGAGTGATTGTTACTATTAAATTACTTATCTCTTAAGGGGGAAAGAAATAAAATAATAAACAAAAGTAATTTCTGAATGCTTAGATCAAATTCGATTTTTATTCAATTAACGACTTGACTAGGATTATGTTCCCCAAGACTTCATAACCACAAGGCTTATACACTAGNCCAAGACTTCATAACCACAAGGCTTATACACTAGTGATCTATTTCGGTGTCTTACATGCAATATTGGTAAGTAAAGTTCACCTAAATGGTTTGTCCCCTATCTAGATGATTTTCATCATGCAACTTGGTCCGTCTACGGGTGTATTCTTGATTAACCCTTACCCTTAATATCGGATTAGCTATCCGTGGAAAACTTCAAGCTATTAGATGAGGATTTATAGCCTCAAATCTCCATTGTAAATCCCTTTTCCCTATTCACTACCTCCTTGGCCCGGTAAGTAAGAATAAGGAAAATCCTAACATTTGCAACCATCAAGAATCAATCAAAACGAAGGGAAAACAATACATGCATTAAACCCCATTCAAGAATCACTAAGTTTTTAACCTATATGTGTTAATTCATCTTGGTTCCCACAACCCTAGTTATGGGTTTAGATACTCATGTTTGTATGATCACAATCACAAATTATTAAATAAATCATAAGTGAAACTTACAAATTATCGTAGAAGAACGCCAATCAAACTGAATAAAACTCCAAAATTGATGAACAAAACTCTAAAGATGAATTACTTCTCTAAATTCAAGAACAAAAATAAATCTTCATTTCTTGAATCTTGATCGCAGTTAATAACAACCAAAAGTACTGTTCTATATCTGTAAAATTACGTAACATTAAAATAAATCTGAACCATGTATTTATAAACATGAAATAAATTCTTTCCTAAATCAACTAGGATTCTGGTGTCGCCAGGTACCACGGTCCGTTGGTCGTTTCAACGGACCGTTAGAGTGGCCCGTTGTTCCAGTGGTGGCTTCCTTCAGTTTTTCTCCTCTCATCATATGGGCACAAACCACGGCTCTTTATACAATCCTACGGGCCGTTGATCCTGATTGTTGTTTCCTGGCCACTTCATCATTATTTCTGAATCTAAATGTATGAGCACTCGGAGTGACGTCCGTCCTGTTTGCCCATTGTACGCAGCCCGATCTTGGTTAATTTCTCTGATTCTTTCCACGAACACATATGATGATCCATTGTAAGTTCATATGATCTATAGGATCCATCCGTTGTATGAGACTTCATTTTGACAGCCTTCTCTGTATCTTCCCACGATCGATCAGAATGATTCGTGGTAAGCTAGCACGATCCGTGGATTTAATTTGTTGATTGCCACTCTACTTATCCACTTTTCTGAATCTCATCCAACAGCTCAATAGAACGACCCGTGGTAAGGATCAACGATCCATACTGAGGCTCGTTTGAGCCATTTCTTCCTTTTTTCAGATCTTTTTCTTAACTTTTATTCCTACGGTTCATTTTACCTGCAAGACTACCAAAACGCATCATACCCACATAAATGTACCTAAAGTCATGCACTTTCACAAAGTTTTAAGTGTCGCTAGTGCCGTAAATTCACAGCACATCAGTTCTCACATGTAGAGATAGCCTTATATACCTTATCCTTGACCTCAAAACTATCACCACGAAGCAACAATCCTTTTATAACATAAATCTACAATAATTATATTGATAGGAACTATAATCAATATCTTAACAATGAAATTCAATCCATAGAGACATTACATCGAACACCCGGAGGGGATAGAAAATTTGAGTCTTTTATGGATGGTATGTACTAATACCCGCCTCTTTCTACAGCCTCTTATCATCAAGCATAACCATTACAAATCCAACCCAAACAACCATATCCATCTTCAATGCCAAAATAGTCCCATAAACCCTAACCCTAAGTCAGCACATGAACTCATGCGTTTCTAGCACCGTCCCATGCGTCCTAACCGTTGAACATCACGAGAAGTGTAAAATAATACTCATGTAAGTTTGTTGTAGAGTTACTTACCTTGGAGAAAGGAGGAGTGCTCAAGATTTCAAGTCTTGGAACTTAAAGATTGTGCTTGACCTTGCTAGAGATAGGAAGATGATTTTGATGTTGGGATCATGAAGAAATTCATAGATTTATGTTGTAATAGGTTGGAGAATATTTACCTAGCCTTAAGAGGGTTGAAGAAAGCACTTCATAATTTAGGAGTTATGATTATTTGAAGTTGATCCTTATAAGAACTTAAACGAAAACTCAAAGGGTAAGAAGACTCTCAACTCAACTTTGTGCTAGAGGTTCCTTATGACCTTAATTCACATTCAATGCACTTCTGACACTTAATAATTGATTTTTACACTTAGTTTCTCTAAATTTTACCCTTCAAAACACTTGGTGGTCTTGGACTAAGGTCGGGAATTTCCATTATATGGTCCGTACTTTTACCATTCATGAAGAAAGTCACAAAAATATATAATTTCAATTCCTAACCAACTCCAAACTTCCTTAAGATATTATAACTCATGATTTTTAATCCTCCAAAAACTTAAGATTCATCAAATTTTTTTTGAGATTTCACCCACATACATAGAAAAGTTAAAATCTTAGTATGACGGTATGAGATGTTACAATATCTCCCCCTTGGGATCATTCGTCCTCGAATAATGGTTATAGGCACTAACAAATTCTAACTCTGGAATTTATAAAAATTTCAGCAAAGTAATCTTTGTAACTAGATTTATTCCAAATTCTCAAACATGTGCCAACTAACCAGAAATATTTTTGTAAGCCTCACGGAATAATCCATTATGCTTAATATTAAAAAATATAACATACACATGGATCCTTTTGGCCTGTTTTAAAGCATTAAGAAGGAAATTCTCGCTAAAACTTAACTGATCTTCATTCATCATCGTAGACATCATCATCGTAAGGAAATTCATAACACTCTAAAAAAGAAATAGTAGGCATGAGTCATATGGTGAATTTAAGATTAGAATAGACGTGTCGTAATAGGGTTCTCTCAAAAATGGAGAGCATAGCATAAGACATGAGTTTGAGGATCATGAGTAGCATAATGCGGGTCATGAGTTTGTGGGATCATAAAAAAAATAATACCTCTCATCAATATCATCATCATAATCATACTTGTAACCTATGACGTTGATGAAAGAAGGACTATAGGCAGGAATTATATGAGGCCTTAGGGATGGAACATTAACATAGCCTGAGTACATTGGCCATTGGACATGACTGGCATAGCATTATACATAAGCTTCATTTTGTCTGATGACATAATCATGGATCATATGTGTGCTAGACATAGAATAGAATAGAACATCATCATTAAGCATTTCCTTCTATATCAAATAAAAAATGGTGATAATTCGCTCTCATTTCTTTCTTGGATTTCCAGGTAGCCTCTTCAACATCCTAATTTCCCCATAGAACGTTCACGGACACTACTTCTTGGGTCCCTCAATAGTTGATCAGGTTATTAGATGTTTCCAATGTTCAACAAGATTTATTTTGCATCTAGGGTCATCCCAAGAATATTATTCATCCTTATCACAACATTCGTACTACCTCAAACTTCATGAAGTAGTCGTAAATACAAGAATCCACACATTCATCAAGACAACATTCAAGCCTATCATTATATACATTTCACTACTCCGTTGTTGCTAAGACCATCCAAAAACATCCATGTCTTCTACAATTTCCTTACTATTAACAACCATACCAAACCATATGAGGAGATGGCAATACTTCCGTCCAATCACTACACATAGTTAAAGCCTAACTTCCTTCACTTCTCGCATTCTTTAACTTTTTACAGAGCAAGCATACCTATTAGTGCCAACAAAAAAGGAGTGTCTAACCTCTCTAGTCTACCATATACTTCACCATAAGAGAGAATCATTGGAGGAACAGATCATAAGCATGAACCTCATGAAATATGACTAGGGGTCTAAATCTTTATCATAAGCATAGGGAATGAATAGAGTGTCACCTTTTGGGGCATAATCGTAAGGGACAAATAGAATATTGTTCAACATACTAAATCTCATTATAGCGTCATCATCCTGAATAGAATTCATTAATCATAGAACCATAGGCACGAATACTTTGTAGACCAATGGTATAAGGTATGAATAGGGAATCACTTTGATCATAGAGAGGACATAGCTTCATGGAAAAGGAAAATCAACAACCGTGTTTGTAATTTCAATATGGGTTCGTAAATTCCTCCGAAAGAATGTAAATCACTAGAACACCCTTCTCTTCCTTTAGGATTCATATTCTGGTGTTTTCATGGGCATCAAAATCATGAAAATGATTCACAAGTCCGTAGGTATAGACATGACATGAATACATCAAACATTGGTAGAGTGTAATCTTGAAAAAGTTTTGGGATTTCATTAGAATGAGGATAGTTCGTTATGATTACATATATCCTTGGAGTCCTTCATTTCCTAGGATATGTGACATATTTGGGTACTTCACCTTACCATATCCCCTTAGTCCAAATGTTTTAAGTCTGTTGACCCCTTCTCTGAACAGAGTCCCAAATGATCATTTTCTTATATTTCCTTTACTTCTTGCAACTCTTGGGATGAACCTAGTTAGAAACCTTCTTACATACTTACTCAAAGAAGGACATATCTCCCTTACTAGGTTACAGTTATATTACTTTGCATGATAGTTGTATCCATATATTTGTGACTATCATACTCCTCTTTGCATAAAAACTTACTACTATCATTTTCTCCAATTCTTACCTAGATGCCTCGCTGATTTAAGTTCATACCCATAGACTCAACATGCCGGTTTATAGTCCTAATATCGTACTTTATCCTCTATGATTCACTGGCAGGGTCATATTGAAGAGCATACATATATACATATGCCTACTACCCTGAGGGGAGATTAAAGTTACTCTACCTCCAACTTCACAATGAAGACTACTAATCATGTGATGTATATACTTTTATAAATAAAATAACTAATATACCTTTGGTGACATTTGGCAACACCTCTGACTCCTGACGATCCACAATATGAATCGGTTTGAACCCTGTTCGGCCCTGAAATCCAACCTCTTACTATCCTCTGTCTTCCAAAGGGGAAATTTTTTCAAAAGTGTTCGGGAATGTTACACTTATAACACATATCTACCTTGGGACAACAAACTCCTAGGTGAACCCTTCCACAATGGATACAACGCGTTCGTACACTTTTAATTTGGCATGAGGTCATATCATTATTTACATGCTTGCATAAGGGAACTTTTTCTTCCTATGGCCCCGAAGTCCGCACTGATAACATACATCTAGATTCATGCGACAAACTCCTGAGTGTTTCGTTCCACATCTACCACAAGGATGGGGCTGTTGTGCTCTCTGGTATGAGCTTCCTCATGGTTGGGGTCTTGGTGCCCTAAAATTCTTTCCTTTACTTGATGATCCCTTATCGAGACTGGTGGAACAACCCATTTTCCTTTGGATAGTAGGGAAACCCTTAATTCCCTTTACCCTCTCCATTAGGGAAATAGAAATCCTTAAATCATCACAAGAGGGAGGAACAAAACTACATCTTTTCAAAATAGGAGATTCAGATGCATTAGAGGATGGTTCTATTTTCCCCTTGAGTCTTTCTGCAAATTCTTCCATCCTTGAAGGGTCTTATTCTCCCCTTGAGTCATTCTGCTAATTTTTCCGTCCTTGAAAGGTCCATTTGAAAGCAACGTATAGGTAAAGATTTAGCTTTACATCTCCTTTCATCCCCTCACAAATGAGGTGTAACTAATAGAAATAGGGAAAATGTATGAGTTGTGATTATTTCCTTAAGGTTAAACTCTAAAGCACAATCTAGAGTAATAAAAAATAGAAAAACTTTTCTTAAATGTCTGCAGTCCCTTGTTTATAGATATGGGGCCTCACAAGGATAAATGAGACTCTAATGGCACAGATTCATAGACTCCCTAGGACACTTAAACCTAATTCTTTGATATAAAGTTTGTAATGCCCTAACCTAGGGCCTAGGTGTGACCGGCACCCTATTCCATTTCTAGCCCGAGCGAACCACATTACATTGCGTTCATCAAGAGCATACATCTAACATAAGAGGAAAAATCACTAGACTTAAGCTTTCAGAAAAAATCAACTTATAGTGAGACTGGCTAAGTTTATATAACATGAGAAATAATCTATGAAGCCTCTATCATAATTGTAATAACTGATTTTACCGGGACAAGGCACCCGACATATCTTATAGTCAAAGCTACTAAAGCTGAGCGAATAACTAAGCCAAAAATAAGTGGGGATCACCAATAGAAGAATAAATAGACTCCTAGATTGCGGCTCGATTGTCACTCTTAGTACCTGAGTCTGCATTATAAAACAATGCAACGCCCAAGAAAAAGGGAAGTGATTACATAGGATCATACTATATATATAATGGCAATGAAACATAACATAGCTGATAATAGACAGGACAACTAATAGTATAGACATAATATGAAGGAAGTCAAGAATACAAAATCAATAGATTGCCTTTTGTTCAAAAATTAAATTTACATCATCATTCATTACTTTATTTTGGGAGGTTCTTAACCTAACCGAGATAATCCACCATGTAAACATGGAGTCTGATCTCAGTCTGATCAGTTTAGCCATCGCATACCTTGCCCAGATATGAGACATCGTAACATAGTTTGTTAGCAAGGATCTATAATAGCCCGTACCAGAGGTACATTATAATGCTAAAAATACACTCCTCGTTTATAGAAAATGTAAGTGATTGTTGTATCAAAACAAATAACCTGATGGGTGTCGGGGTCTAATTCCACAGAGAATAGAGAAAGATTTACACAAGAGTTGTTTAGTGAATTGAATTCATTCGCATCCAAGCAATGATAACGTAAAAGTAAATTTTGGGGGAAGTGATTGCAATATTATTATGAACTCTAAAATCAGCTCATCAAGAAAGCAAGATAACCACTCAAGAATCAATAATGAGCAAAGGCCAGAGGTGTGGTGTAGATGGGATGTCAATCGAATCGGGATTTACTAGACAATCAAGTTATTACTGATATGTGTAAATAACCTTGAAAAAGATGGCGCTCGATGTTTTTCAACCACTTGGGCGCCTTATCCTCAAGTCCTTTCGAACCTCAAGGTGCAATTGAACTATTCCAATATTGGTTTGGGCTAGGGGCTGAGCTATTTCTAGCCATCAACCTTTAAAGGGATTATGATCATGGATTTTGGCTATTTCTAGCCCAACCCCATATAATCAAATCCCAATCCACTATTAAGTTCTCCCCTATTACTTAATTATTCTTTTTCAAGACAAAATTAAGTAAGAAAACAATACCCATATTTGCAACTATGAGCAATAAACTATAATTTGGGGAGAATTCAATAGATTAACACTAATTAAGTAATAAAAAGACAAATCTAATAATACCCAATCAAATCAAACACCTATCATCACACATCTCTAGCTACTCATAATTGAGAAATACAAGAGCATATTTATCAATAAACTCAACAATGTCATCATTAAGAGTAAGCACAATCAAGCTCAAAATATCTCTACAATGGTGGTTATACCTTGTTGAAGAAGATGAAGATAAAAAAGTAATATTCAAAATATTTCTTCTATTCTCCAATGGAGTTCTCTCTCCCTCAAAAGTAATGGGAATATTCAATAATACTTACAGAGTACTTTTTCTAGAATATGTACAAAAGTAAGTCATAACATTCTTCTCTTTTTCAGGGCTAGATGTTTTTTCCCTTTTCAGGCATCTTTCACTTGCGATGGAACCGGCAGTTCGTTGGTGTCTATCCGCGGACAGCCAATTGGTTGAGGCTAGTATCCGGTGAAGTCTAGGGTAGTGTAGCGTTTGGCACATGCAGTTCGCCACCTTTGATTCTGCGAGCCGCCATTGCATTTGTTCTTCACTCCAATAGATACCTGCGGTCAGCCGGTGTCCTACAACGGAGCACCGATTTAAACCTGAATTTCCTCCTTTTCGCTCAATTTCATGCTCCTTCTCTTCAAGTTAGGTACCTGCCACATCCAAAGGAAAAAGGACATAAAATCCAACTAAAAAACATTTAAACTAAGCTAAAGCTCATGCTTAAGAGCCTAATGAGTTGGTAAATTACTAACTCATCAAACCCCCAAACTTGAACAACTGCTTGTCCTCAAGTAATGCAATTCTTATCAATTAAGCAAATGGAATATCATGTCACTCCACAAGAGTCTATGCATCAACGACCACTTAATCTATGACAACCCAAAAATGCACACCAACTCACAGAAAAAGAGAAGCAATTCCCCCTAAAAATGTGGAAAAGTTTCAAGAGGCAACCACAATTCATAGGCATGATTCACAACTTCTTTCATTCTGCAAAACAAGAGCATAGTTTATACAATCAAATACATATAGCATCTCAAATCATAATCACTTCACATTAAAAGTTTGTCTTAAAGCTCACATTTCTCATGCTTCAATCACACCTTTACCTCAATGCAAGTATGTCCTCAAAAGGGAGTGATGCCACTCACTACAAGGGAGAATACCCTTTCTTTATCATAAATCAATGCACATCTAAGGGATTATAGAAGAATATGATCACACTCACTCTCACAAAAGAAATCTTCATGCACACAACTTGACCCATAGACTTTCCCTTCGTGTAATTCGCTACTAATGTAGAGCAACTACATTCAAAATCAATTAGGACTTGTGGGTAATAGTGAAGGCTAGGGGTAATGGTAGGACAAATATTTAGCTCTACTGACTAGAGCCTCCCTAATGCCTTTATGTGAATACTTTTATCCTCCCCATACAACTCTTTTAGATCACTCTACCTTATTCCTCCTTTTTCATACATCTTCATCTTTTATTTCTCAAAGGTCTTCCTTGTAGCTCTTTTGGCTCTCATATTAAGCCTGTCTAAGCAAGAGGTAACACTATTTCACTATTCTTTTTCTCTTTTGGTAATTCAAGGTTTCTCAACCCATCATTTTATTCCTTTTTATCACAATTTGGTGCTACCTCACATTTAGGCTCATCACATTTGCCCTTTTTTTGTAAGCCCCCAAACTTAGACTTTTTGCCTCTTTCTCATTGATTTCCTTATCTCTCCCTATGTCTTAGGTTTCAAGCCCCCATTATTTTCATTCATTCATCACTAGCAATTAGGGAGGATGGGTGCCAAGAAGAGGGTTACAAAAAGGGACATTGGCTTGTAATGTGGTTTTCAAGAATAAACAGTCCAAAGGTTCAATATTGGCAAGCAAGGGAAGTCATTTTCGGAGGTCATTTTGGGTGAAGTGACTAATAAAAAAAAGCCTAACATCATGTTCTATGTGCAGATACATCTAGGACTTCGCCTTGAGTCACACTTAGGGAAAGTTATAGACAAGAAGAGATGCATGAGATTTATTCAAATATCCTTACCACACAAGACATCACACTCAAAGAGTTCACAGAAGTCATTATTATCAAAAGATTTTGATTCAAGACATGAGAACATGCAAATCCATAAGCTAAACAGGGAATATGCAATGTATGACAAGAGAGTGCTACATTTCCAAGTTCAAATGCCCATTTTCATTTTTTTTCATGCCACACAAAATTTTTTGGTGGTACCTCTCAAAAACAGTTCCACAAAAGACTCAAAGAAAGACATGACATTTTCCCTGAAGAGAGTCACCGCACAATCTATCATTGAAAAATGTCAACCTGGTTTGACAACAAAAAGAAAATAAAAAGAAAAATTCTCCTTGGGAAAGAACCGTGATATGAAGAAAACCCTTGGAGTTTAGTTACTATCTACTATTTACAAAGGCGAAAATCAAAATTTAGATCACAATGCAACGTTTGGTAATTAAAGAAAGGAGCCATTCATGCACTAACAACCTTTCATTTCATTTTGTTTTAAGCCCGACAAAGGCTTCCAACCCAGCAATTAACAATCCTTATTATTGTGTTCACAACTCATCTACCTTATAATCATTTCTATCCCCGACTGATTCATCCCCAACATGGCCAATATCATCCATTCCATCCTCATCGTCACCTAATACCTTGAACAAATCATCGATAGGGCCTCGAGCTGTGGAAGGGGCAGCCATAAATGCATTAAGAGCACTCATGTTAGGTACTGCTATAGGTGTCCGACTCTTCCATTCCTGAGCCTCAACATGGAGAGAGGTGACAACTCCCTCCACTATATCTACACGAGAACACAACTTGCTCAAGTTGTCCTTGATCGACTTCAACTCCTTCTTGACAGTTTTAATGATAAGGTCAAAGAGGTTCTTAGCTAGTCGTTGGAGTTGGTTTTCATGTGAGTGGGTCATTTCTACAAGTTTCTGAAGACCACTAAGGTGTGAGGAGGTGAGAAGCCTCAAACTGATGCACCTCCAGAAGCTTGACCCGATGCCTCAGGATGTGGCATGTTGAGATCAGGGGAAAAGGGGGTTGGATATAAACCAGGGGTGATGGACTCATCCGGAACCTGAAAGGCTTGCATTCGCTGCCTCTTATTCTTTGGAGCATTGGCGTCCCTTTTTTAGCAACGGAGATCACACCGGTGGATGAACTAGGGGCCTCATCTGGGAATAAGGGCACTCCTTCTCTAAGGCAAAGCTGCAATATGAGCACCGCATATGGCATTGAAGTTCCAGCTTGCCTTACCTTTCTCCACTTCTTGGTAGCCACTATTTCCACAAAGTTGATAGGGAACCTTGTCATAATGCAATAAATAAGGATGACTACCACCCGTTGTTCATTATTGGAGGGCATGATTCGGCCACAAATGAAAATGAGCCACAACTTGGCCTCAAAGTGGAGATCATGGCGAGATATCTCACCAACCATAGGTGCCCATAGAGGTATGTCGGTGGCAATGACGGGAGCAATGACACTGAATTGGTCCTCTTTATTGGTGAGGCAGACTGAATACTCCGTGCCCTCATCAATTTAGTCCTCCCAAAATAGAGAGTTTATGTCTTTTGGTGTGATGTCGACCTCAACACCTCTCACCAACACAGAAGGTAGGCAGGGAAAGTCCTCAACTTTGCCTCTGTGTTTCACGTTCTCCTGCCTGGCCTGGTAAGAAGCGTAGAACTCAAGTACCAAGCTCCTGTAGAAATTTGGGAGAGGGTTGGCAAAGATATGCCACTAGCGGTCGGTGAATTGGGCAGTGATGTTGTGGAAGTCGCGCCCCAGCCCCGCCAAATCAAAGAGTTTCTCCATAGTGATAGAGCGGCCTTCACAAATAACATAGTGCCTTTTCATGTTAGGCACACAAAAGATTATAGCCTCTTTGGTATTAGTGGGGACTGGGGTAGCTTTGGCTTTCCTTTTGCCTTTTGCTCTTGAAGTGGCAATGGCCTTTCCCTTGTTTGGGTCCCTGGATGAAGCCATAATTCTACACAATTGGTGTTAGTGCCATGCAACAATGATTTTTTTTGTTTTTCTAATGATAAAATAAATAAACAATGACTACTCTAAATATTGGATGAGAAACAAGAAGAGGGACCATCATGAAAAAGCTGGCAGCACCAACGAAACTTCAACGAGCCGCAGGAGGTGACCCGCAATATGCCGATGAACCACCGACACTTGGCAGAACACAGGTAAATTAAAATTTCAACTGACGACTCATCGGTGAACCTTCGGTGGCGATCCACGAACCACCGATGGAACGCAGAGTCAAGGAAATGGCCTGAAACTGATTTTGCTCAAACTGGCGTTCCATCGGCATTTCACTGGACTTGACCAGTGATTAACCAATGGCCGTCTTCCCCATTGCCTCAAATTACAATCAAACATCTTACTCTCAATTGAACTTACTCATACCATATATAAGCATTAGCTACACAAACAAAAAGAAACAAAATGACGATTTTCCCTTAAGAACAACGTTACTCGATCTATCATTAGGAAAATCGGGTCCTTTGAATCCCTTGGGGCTACTCAAACATCACCCCAAACTCAAGTATTTAACATATCATAAGAATCTCCAATTTTACAATAGTAATAACCTGCCCAACACCCATTTAAGCATCAGACCCCCAAGCCCAATAATTTCACATCATATCACAAGAACATTCATCATATGTATCCACAATAATGGAAATTTGGGAGAAATGGGTAGCAAAAAAAAGGGAGATACATGCTAACATCAAAGTTCATATGCAACAGGAACTAGAAATTACAAAAATAAAAGAGTTTTAGAAGAACTTTACCAAAGCACAAGACTGAGAGTAGATGAGAAATTTGAAAGCTTGAACTTGCTCAACAATAGTGGAAATCTTTATTGCTAGCAGATAGTAGGAATAGTGAGAATGAGGGAAACAAAATAGTTTGTAGAGGTTCTTATAGGTGGAGGAAGAGGAATGAGATTGGTTGATGAGAAGGTGGGAATTAATCGTGTGTTAATTGAAAGGAAGTGGGAAAGTGGAGTGTGGGAAGATGGAAAGGTGTATGGGCGAAAGGTTAAAAGGTGGGAAAAAAGGGATTTTAGGAGAATAAAAAGGTGATGTATCCGGTTAGGGCTGTTTAAAAGAAATCTGGGTCAGGTTGGTTAATGGGTTGGTCAAGGTTTTTAAACAAAGAACGTACCTGTATCGGCGCCTCACCGACGGTCTCCGATGAGGAACGGTGGTTCACCGTCTTAACACCACTGACATGTCTATGGTTCCCAGTTGTTTGTTTAGTATCTAGCGGTCGATCAGCGATTCGCCGATTGGAATCTGTGTTCCACTGGTGGCCCGCCGTTTGTGCTCCATATCCCAGGTACTATGCACGGAACCGGAGTTCACTCTGCGGTTTGTGGACTGGTGCTGGAGTTTTGCTAGTGCATCACCGGTTCTCCCTTTGTCTTCCCAGGTTTCTACCTCTTTCACTTAATGCAGCGACAGTTCGTGTATCTGGACTAGTGGTTCACCGGCTTAGCGCGGTGCGTGCCCTGTCTTTTTCTCTTCTTCCTTGCTTCATATCCACTTAGTCCTATAAAACAAAAACAACAATGACATTAAAAGACTCAAAAATTATAAATGCTTGGGTTTCCTCCCAAGGAGCACCTTAGTTAATATCGTGGTACGACGTGTCTCTCATTCATATTCCATTTTTTGGAGGATCATCCTCCGACTCATCCTCTTCCATATCAACTCCTCCATTTTCACCCGCATCATTCAACACTCCAATCACCTTACATTCATCTGGAGATTCAACAGTTTGGCATACTTTGAAGGTAACCTCTTCACCTCCCACACGGAACTTGAGCTTACCTAGCTCTACAACTACCAAGGCTCTGCCTATGGAAAACACTGGTCTCCCTAAGATGATTGACACTTCCACTTCCATCTCACAATCTAGAACCACAAAGTTAGGTAGTAAAATAAACTTATCTACCCTCACAAATACATCCTCCAAAACACCCACTGATTTCTTGATAGAGCAACCAACCATTAACAATCTCATCGAGGTAGGTTTGGTATTTCCATGCCCCAACTTCTTGAAGATTATGAGGGGCATCAAATTTATTCTCCCCCAAATCACAAAGGGCTTTCTTGAACACACACAACCCTATGGTGAAAGGGATTTTGAAGGCTCCTGGATCCTCCCATTTTGGGGCAAGGTTGCTAATCATCACGACACTGCAATGATGTATTGTCTTTGTGCCCACATCCACTACCTTCTTCTTCTTCAACAACTCTTTCATAAATTTTAGATATCCAAGCATTTGGTGTAAAGCATCCACCAGAGGTATATTTACGTATAATTTGTTGAACATATCTATTAATTTGCTGAATTAATCATCCCTTTTCTTTTTGGTTAATCATTGTGGATAAGGAGGTGGAAATCTTTGTTCTTGCTCTTTCTCACTCGAGGCCTTCATGCCTACATCTCCTTCCTCATCATTTTAGGGAGTCTCATCAACATCTCCTTCACCTTGCTCCTCAACATTGTCACAACCATGTGGTGCTTGTGGCACCTCATCCGATTCTTTCACATCACTTTCCATTGGGGAAACAACATCCTTGGGCTTAACACCCGCATCTCCCAGCATCTTGCCACCTCTAGTGACAATAGCCATGCACTGATTATCCTTTTTGGGATTTGGCATTGTATCACTAGGGAGCGTTCCCTTCATCCGGGGGTTCATTTGAGAAGATAAGTGGTCATTTGGGCTTCTTAATGCTTAATAGAAGCCGAGTGTGAACTTATTGTTTGGGCAAGGTTACACACCTCTCCTTTAAGTTATTTGACCCCGCTATCCGTTGACTCAACTTTCTTAAGAACTCTTGAAAAATATTTCTTTAATTTTTGAGTTCCCTACGTCACTTGCACCTGGTTGGTTTTGAGCATTATCAGCTTTAGGAGGGGGAACATACGGATTTGTGCTTCTATGATAGTGGTCCCCTTCACGGTTTTGATCTCAATTGCCCCATCGTCATTCTGATCAAGTCGCCCTTGTGCGTCATGATTCCTCCAACCTTGGTTCTCTTCCCTTGGGCACCAAGGGCCTTGATTAGTCCCTTGGTACTAGGGTCGAGAACCCCCCATTTTATTTTCCATATATTGTCACTCCTCCTCATACCTTGGTGGCGAAGACTCTCCCTGAAAATGCATTGGACCTTGCATTCCCACAACATTTACACCTTTAGGCCCATCTCCCAACATATGCTTAGTAATTAACTCCAGCTGAGTCATCATTTTGGCAAGATTTTCATCTCGCTCTTCATATTTATTTCTCATTTTAGTTGTTAGAAAACTAGAACCAGTATCATGTGAAGATGCAGTCATCTCCCTTGTATGCTACGCCCTGTTCATCTTCCTCATCCTATCCAAAAAGGGTCTAGCTAGACCATACATCTGGTCCATGATTGAGCCTCCAACTAGGTTATTGGCAACTGATTTATTGATGGAGTCTAGGTCTCGATAAAATCTTTGAAGTAACACTCCATCGGAAGATCATGGTTGGGGCAAAGAGACACCTTTTTCTTGAACCTCAGTCATGCTTCATGTAAAGGTTCACCTGGATCTTTCCTAAAGTTTGTAATATCATCCCTTAGCTGCAACATCCTTGAGGGCGGGAAAAATCGATCCAAAAATGCTTCTGTCAACTCTTGCTATGAGGTGATGCTCCCAAGAGGTAACTCTTCCAACCACATAATTACTTCTCCCGTTGAGGAAAATGGGAAGAGCCTAAACCTGATCGACTCTTGTCTTATATTTGTTATATTAAAAGGTTGGAAACTCTCGAGGAAGTTCCTCAAATGGCAGTTTGCATCCTCACTCGGTTTACCCCCAAAGAGCCCTTTCATCTGCAACAAGTGCAACATCGTACTAGTGATGTGAAACACTGCATTTCCTACTGTAGCTGGTAGACGAATGGCCTGCGACCTCAGGCATGACGGGATTATCCTCTTTATGTTCCATATTTCCTTCCACCGAACAATCTCCTGCTTGAGAATGTTGGCTCATATGAATACACCCTAGATGACCAACACGAAAATGTAAGTGATCGTTGTATCAAAACAAATAACTCGACGGGTGTCGGGGTTGAATTCCATAGAGAATAGAGAAATATTTACACAAGATTGTTTAGTGAATTGAATTGATTAGCATCCAAGAAATGAAAACGTAAAAGTAAATTTTGGGGGAAGTGATTGCAATATTATTATGAACTCTAAAAATCAGCTAATCAAGAAAGCAAGACAACCACTCGAGAATCAATAATGAGCAAAGGCCAGAGGTGTGGTGTAAATGGGATGTCAATCGAATCGGGATTTACTAGACAATCAAGTTATTACTAATATATGTAAATAACCTTGGAAAAGGTGACGCCCGATGTTTTTCAACCACTTGGGCACCTTATCCTCAAGTCCTTTTGAACCTCAACGTGCAATTCAACTATTCCAATATTGGTTTGGTTTAGGGGCTGAGCTATTTCTAGCCATCAACCTTTAAAGGGATTATGATCATGGGTTTTGGCTATTTCTAGCCCAACCGCACATAATCAAATCTCAATCCACTATTACGTTCTCTCCCATTACATAATTCTTCTTTTTCAAGACAAAATTAAGTAAGAAAACAATACACATATTTGCAACAATGAGCAATCAATTATAATTTGGGGAAAATTCAATAGATTTACACTAATTAAGTAATAACAAGACAAATCTAGTAATACCCAATCAAATCAAACACCCATCATCACACACCTTTAGCTATAGATTTAGCTACTCATAATTGAGAAAGACAAGAGCATATTTATCAATAAACTCAACAATTTCATCATTAAGAGTAAGCACAATCAAGCTCAAAATATCTCTACCATAGTGGTTATACCTTGCCGAAGAATATGAAGACGAAAAAGTAATATTCAAAATATTTATTCTCTTCTCCAATAGAGTTCTCTCTCCCTCAAAAGTAATGGGAATATTCAATAATATGTTCACAGTACTTTACCGCCGATTGGTTGAGGCTAGTGTCCAGTGAAGTCCAGGGAAGTTCGGCATTTGGCACCAGCAATTCGCCAACTGCGATTTAAGCCGCCGATTGCATTTGTTCTTTACTCTAGTAGATACCTACGAGCAGTCGACGTTTCGCTGATGTCCTCCAGTAGAGCGCTGGTTTTCACCTGAATTTCCTCCTTTTTTCTCAATTTCATGCTCCTTCTCTTCAAGTTAAGTACCTGCAACATTCAAAGGAAAAAGGGCATAAAATCTAACTAATATACTTGAAAACTAAGCTAAAATTCATGCTTAAGAGCCTAATGAGTTAGTAAATTACCAACTCATCAGCACATAAGGAGTTTCCCATACCAACGAAAACGATCCATAACTTATATTGGCATATGTAGTTTCAGGACGGAAGCCTTCTCGGTTAATAATACTATTGCCCTTTTCATTACATAGCGAGATTTACTCTAAAGAATATTTAAGAAATCAAGCTTATCATCATAAGTCATCATCATATCATTATCATAGTTCATCATTATCATAAGACCTTTAAATTCATAAGTCATCATGTCGAAATCATTGTTCATAAAAATCATTGAAACTTCTCTTTCAAATGAAAAATCACAGTTCATGAAGTCATTAAAACTACTCTTGTACAGGAAAATCATAGGTCATAAAATCATTAAAAATCATAGTTCATGAAGTCATTAAAACTAATCTTGTAAAATTGACACTTTTTATTAGAGGACTCATGGAACTCATAGAAGGATAAGAGACATATATAGGGACTTATGGAGTAATCAAGAATGATCATAAAATATATGTAGGAACTCATAGAGTTTTGAAAATAATTTATCATAGATATAACATTCTTGACCTTAACCCTAACAACTTAAGAAGAAGAAGAAGAAGAATTTGATAAGTAAATACTTAAGGGGAATCATCAAACCCTAACTTCAAAGGAATTTCATATCTATTCCGCTTTCATAATTTTGTGTAGAAAATCATAAAATTCCTTGAAAAGAGGTACCATAAAGGATGAAACATTTTAATAATAAAGTCTTTGATTTCATTAGAGTCAACACGATCAAGAAATATTTTTTTTTCATCATAACACTAACTCATACATGGAGGAAAAGCTCATAGACATAAATAACGTAAATTGGGGAAGAGTAATAAGGTTCCTTCACATAGAGATAACCTTAAATACCTTATCCTTGGCCTCAAAACTATCACCACGAAGCAACAATCCTTTTACAACATCAATATACAACAATTATATGCATAGGAACTACAATCAATATCTTAACGGCAAAATTAAATTCATAGAGGCATTACATCGAACATCCGGAGGGCATTGGAAATTCAAGCCTCTTATGGGTGGGGTGTACTAACACCAGCCTTTTTTACAGCCCCTTAACATCAAGCATAACCATTACAAGTCCAACCCAAACAACCATATTGTCACGATTCGAACTTGGGCTCGGATCAAGATACGGGACAAGGAACCCCGAGAGGCTCCAAGTCGACCCATGACATGATCATAACATAATATTAGCAAGACATAACTAATAGAAACATAACTGAGTGGAAGCTAACTGAAAGAGTCTAATTTAAAATCCATAAGAACAAATCTAATAAAAACTCTGATACAAAAGATGAATCTGATATACAAGTCTGAAAGCCTCTACTAAACTGATGAGTTGCTGGGACAAGCCCCCAGCTAACTCCTAAAGTCTAAAAACTGAAACATAAATGAAATAGAAAACATAGATCGCGTCCTCGAGAGATGAGGACTCACCACAAGCAGTTGAGATGGGAATGAAACGAATCTAATCGCGTCGCTGAGTCTGGAAACCTGAATCTATATCATGAAGATATAGCACATAAAGTATGCGGTCAGTACTTTGAATGTACTAAGTATACGGGAAGCGTAAATAAATTAAAACATGAAAGTATACAGGAGGTAAGTAAATTGAGTACATCACTGAACATATAACTGAGCTGAAATACAATAACCCTGTCTAAGATATACATACATACATACNCATACATACATACACACACACACACACACACACACATATATATATATATATAAAGATTTTATTTGAAAACATTTATTGAAGCATAATCAAACTGATGCATAAGGGTCATGTTCTGCACATATACTGAGAATTGAAGCTGTAATTGATATCATACACTATTTTACTATTTGCTAATGATTGGGACTGAATCCTGCTAAGAATTATTTTAACGAAGGCTAAAACTATATAGAGTTAAGTTGAATTGATATAGAAGACTAAGGGAAACAACTGCTATAGAGAATCCCCGACTGACTAAGGGAAATATTCTCTGCTATAGAGAATCCCTGACTGACTGAGGGAAATATTCTCTGCTATAGAGAATCCCTGATTGACTAAGGAAAACATTATCTGCTATAGAAAATCCCTGACTGACTAAGGAAAACATTCTCTGCTACAGATAATCCCTGACTGACTAAGGGAAACATTCTCTACTATAGAGAATCCCTGACTGACTAGGGGGAACTCTTTGCTATAGAGAATCTTGCTGACTAAGGGAAACATTCTTTGCTAAAGAGAAACCCTGACTAACTAAGGGAAATATTCTTTTCTATGGAGAGTCCCTGACTATGCTAGAATATGGAGGACACCAATTTGACATCATTCATCTAGTCTAAGCTACTTCAGCTAATTTAGAGATCTGAGCGTTCAACTAATAACATCCTATTTAATTCATTTAGAGTCAGATCAAGGCTACTTTCTACTATTAACAAGCCCAAAAATATGATAGATCATAATCATGTTTTATCCTCTATGTTCTTAACATTTCAATCCCAATTTGATAGCATATGTCATATATTCTAGATTCATATAAGATCTGAAGGTCTAAGTCATATTTTAGCATATATCCGAAATCATAGTGAAAACATGTATATACTTCACATTCATCAAAGCCCATAAGTTCTAATCGTGTTTCAATACATATATTAAAACATATGTTCTAGATTTATGAAAAACCCATATGATCGGCTCATGCTTTAAACATGTATACAAGTTCATGGTAAGAGCATGTGGATAATTAATGAAATCCCATTTGAAATTCTAGTCTAATTCATGGTGAAATTTCTATAATCATGCTATTCACATATCAAGTGCACAATTTAAGAATGTGGAAGAACTTCGTGAGCATACACGAATATTATTCATGACAGGTCTTAATATTCATAGAAGGCATATGAGAATTCACCCATAAATCGAAACCCTAGAACATGCTTTTCTAGAAATCAAGGGATTAGGGTTTTAGTATAAAAAGTTGGGACACAAGGATGGAAGGAGATCCTTATTGAAGTCCCACATACCTGATTAGAAGGAATCCCCCACTGAACCTGAAACTCGAAGACCTTGAAGAAGCCCTAGGTGATCCTTGAGAATTGTGAGAGAGGAGGAAGAAGAGGTTGAGAGTGTATTTTGATGGAATGAGGGCTTAGGCTAGGAAGAACACTTAAAAACGTCCCATATGATACTCAAAACGGCGTAGTTTAGGGGTTAGAAGCATAGGATTTTAGGAAAACACCCTTGAAAATTCATAGGAAAAGTCCATACTGCTAGTCCCCACGAGTCACTCAATGAGTCATGGGATTGACAACGACTCGTGGTGCCAATTCATGGAGTGAACTAGAAATTTTTCTCAGAAATTCCTCGAACTACCAATGACTGACTTCATGAGTCGTTAGCTGACTTAACGACTCGTGACCCCTTCTGTTTTCAGTGAAGCACAAAATCCTGCTCTTCCTTCCCACGAATGACATGAAGAGTCATTATTTGATACGACGACTCGTCCCTTCCCCTCGTTGTCACCACTGCCTTGGGACCCCTTTTATTTCTGGCATTCTTCCAAAGACCGACGTAATGGGTCGTTGCCAGCCTAACGACTCGTCTGGTCATCTGTTGTCACTGAACCTCACTTGCACCTCTTGACTGCTTGTCACGAGTCAGACCACAACTCGTTGGTTCACATAACGAGTCATACCACGAATCGTTTTGAGGTGAAATTTCCACTTTCCTTCAGAATTATTTCTTTAAGTCTAGGGTCTGATCTTAAAAACTTTTCGGGTGTTACACATATCAATCATCAACACCAAACCAGTCCCATAAACCCTAACCCTAGGTCATCAAATAAACTTATGACTTCCTAGCACCGTCCCATGAGTCATAATCTTAGAACTTCCCTAAGGAGTAGAAAAAAATACTCATGTAAGGTTTTTGAAGAGTTACTTACCTTAGAGAAAGGAGGAGTGCTCAAGATTTCAAGTCTTGAAACTCAATGATTGTGCTTGACCTTGCTAGAGATAGGAAGATTATTTTGACGTTAGAATCATGAAAAAATTCATGGATTTATATTGTAATAGGTTGGAGAATACTTACCTAGACTTAGGAGGGTTGAAGAGAGCTCTTGGAATTGGTAGGGTTGATCTGGAGGCGGAACAATACCAAAAAAATCATTTAAGACGACTTTTAAAAGCCCTAAGACCCCTACGCGACATCCCAAGTGACGGGCCATCAGTCCCTTGATAGACCGTCAACTTTCCCATCACTTTGGAGTGAAATTTCGCAGTTTCTAGTTAAGGTTGACGGACCAATCTTGACGGGCCGTCGGGTACTTGATGGGCCATTAGTGCTGCACTTAATTGCTCATAACTTCTTACTCCAAATTCTGATTGATGCAAGGCCAGATGCGTTGGAAAGAAGACTCAAAGGGCATCAATTTTATATGTTGAATCACACAAAAGAGCTTCGTAATTTAGGAGTTATGATCGTTTGAAATTAATCCTTATAAGAACTTATACGAAAACTCAATCGCTAAGAACGCTCTCAACTCAACTTTGTGTTAGAGGTTCCTTATGACCTTAATTCTCATTTAATGCACTCCCTACACTTAAGAATTGATCTTAACACTTAGTTTCTCTAAATTTTACCCTTCCAAACACTTGACGATCATGGACTAAGGTTGGAAATTTCAATTATATGGTCCATACTTTTTACTATTCATGACAAAAGTCACAAAAATCGATATTTTCAATTCCTAACCAACTCCAAACTTCCTTAACACATTGTAACTCATGATTTTTAATCCTCCAAACACTTAAGATTCATCAAATATTTTCTAAATCAATTTCACCCACATACATAGAACAATTCAAATCTTAGCATGACAGTACGATTGGTGCCTCGTATGTTGAGCAGTTTTCTAGCCTTAATTCCTTTCTCTTTTTAAATGTCTTGGGATCCTGAACATAGCACAATAAAGTTAGTTTCTACTGAATTTCACTCAAAATGACATGCAAAATGCTATAAAAAGAAGAAAATATGTGTCACTAATCCCCATACATCAGGTCCATCGGTAAATGTTCCATCACATCAAAGAAGATACACGGAAAGATCTTTTTCAACTTACTAGTAATTACAGAAATATTATTATCCATCCTTTCAAAGTTATCCTCCCACAAAGTGTTACCACACAAATCTTTGAAGAACAAACTTACCTCTGTGATTGGCTTTCATATCCTGTCAGGTAGCCGATTAAATGCAATAGGAATTAAAGTTTTCATAAAAATATGACAATCATGGCTTTTCATACCACACAACTTTCCTTCATTCATATCTGCATGCTTCCCCAAATTTGAATCATAGCCTTTATGCATCCTCGAATTCTTAACGTACTCACAAATCTCTCATTTTTCATCTAATGTGAATGAAAAGCTCGCCTTGGGCTTTAACAGTTTATTATTGTGCATTCTCTACAACAATAGCTCCTTTCTTTTGTAGTATTCCTTAAGTCCATTTGTTCTTTGGATTATATTTTGTCTTGTCTTTGTCTTGTCCTTGACACCCATCACTATATTGAAAAAATTATCAAAATAATTTTTTTCAATGTGATCACATCAAGATTGTGTTGCAGGAGGTTATTCTTCCAATGCGGAAGCTCCCAAAATATGCTCTATTTTATCCAATTATGTCCAATACCATATTTAGAAAGTCGAGAAGGCATAGCTTCTATAACCTTCGGCAAGTGACAATCTCTCTTCCAAATTTGATTTCTTGACAATGATGGAGGTGGCAGATCATTTTCAATATTATTCTTTCAGAATGCATATTTCTTTCTTCTAAACTCATGATCCATTGGCAAGAACCGAAAATAACAATTATACCATGAATTTTTATGACCATGTTTTAATGTGAATGCTTTACTATTTTTCATGCAATACAGGCAAGCTAATTTTCCAACAGTCATCCAACTAGACAACATCTCATACGTAGGAAAATCATTTGTAGTCCATATTAAAGAAGCACGCAAAAGGAAATTATTCTTAGTTGATATGTCATAAGTCACTATACTTTTAGACCACAATTGTTTTAACTCGTCTATCAAATGTTGCCGATAAACATCAATAAAACTTTTTGGATTACGGGGACCTGGGACAATATAACTTAGAAATATGTAGAGACTTATCATACACATTTTGAGGTGGAAGATTATACGAAACAATAAATATAGGCCATCAAGAGTAGGGTGCAACAGAAACAGAGAATGATGTGAAACCATCTGCACACAAGCCTAATCTAATATTTCTTAGTTCACTTGCAAAATCAGGATAAGTTCTATTGAAATATTTTCAAGCTTCTTTATCCAATGGATGAAACATAACACCAAGAGCCTTTCTATCTCATGGTGCCATCTCATATGAGGAGTAGAAATCATCAACGCGTACAACCTCTAACCAAGGTATAAGAGGTAAATAATGCATCTCTTTAAATTGAACCATCTTCCCACCAAGAGTCTTCTTAAAATGAGCATGTACACAAAACTTATAATTTTCTAGATGACCATCATTCTTATAAAACAACATGTAACCATTTTCACAATAATGAATTCTATCTTACGACAATCCTAACTTGGAAACCAATTTCTTTGCTTGATAGAAATTCTTAGGTATGTTCAACTTAGGATTAACTAATTCCCCTAAAAGACTAACTATAGAGTCTATAGCAACTTGAGGAACACTCCAATCTGATTTGATATTGATTAGTCTAACTGAAATAGATAACTCAGAATGCGGACTCTCTACACATAGTGGAGACTAGCTTCTTCAAGTTGTTGGTGGAAGCGCTTTTCTTCTTCATTGGTAGTTTCTTCAAATATTGTTTGAGTTCTATCCCCTATTATATTATGAATGCATCATTAACCATTTCGTGCACTCTATCATGTTGAACACTACTTTGATCATGTGTAGACCTACTATATTCACCCACTGATAAATTATCAAATATACAATTTTCTCCATCAGTCTCACCATGATCAATCCACAAAAAATATCTAGGCTTAAACATATAACAATAGATACAAACTATAGCTTTACCAGATTTAAAAAATTCATAC
>JACEIK010004402.1:86263-96506 GCA_018107945.1 Datura stramonium
TAGTTATTTCTTTACATACTTAGTACCAGTTGTACTGACGCCCATTTTGGGCGTTGCAGTACTTTCCTGCAGGTACACATAGATGAGGAGCAGATCCCTCGTAGTTCCAGTCAGCGGTTTAGAGCCTTCAGCTCCTTTCCTCCAGAGCTTGAGTGACAGAAGTTTACCTTCTTTTGTTTGTACAGTATGGGTGGGCCGGGGCCCTGTCTAAACCATCTTATTACTCCTAGAGGCTTGCATATTGTATTATATTCCATGTGGTTAAATGTAGCGGCCATGTTGGGCCTTGTTCAGTTGTTAGTTGGTGACCTTGTCAATCACAGACCAGTTTAGTGCCAGATTTCATTTTTCAAATATAACTAGACAGCATGATGGCCTTGTCGGCCCGCATAGGATCCCTTGTAGTCAGTTGTTATGGTTATCTATTTATATCCTTATAGGTGGATATAGGCCTTATCCGTCGAAGCTGTGTTTACAGCCGTTATATAGCCCATCATTTTCTTAAATCCAGAGTTAGAGCCAGCCTGGCACCAGAAGTGCTTAGGCTCAGTTAGTCTAGTAGTCTAGATGCTAGTAGGGCACCAGGTGCCAGTCATGCCTCCCAAGGTGGGGCGTGACACCCAACACCTGATTACCATTGCACAAGACGTCTGCTTGCACTTTAAAAATGATTAAGTCTAAAACACAAATGAAATAAATGTCTGGAAGGAAAGACATCTTCGATGGAGGAATAGGAGTGCTTTCTCAGTCTGCTCATCTTTCAAAAAGGGTTGTTGCTATATAGGTGTGGACGATAAGAACCTTCGGGTTCGAACTCTGCACTCAAAAAAGAACTGCAGGGGTAGGGTCAGTACATAATATGGTATTGGTAGGCATCATCGGCTGACCTTACATAATAATGTGTAAACATAGAAACAATGATAATAAACAAGTCTCTAACATTTTATAAAAGTACAGAAGCCATTTCAATTACACTAGTTCTACTCAAGTGATAGCTGGCCTGCTCATTGGATTGGTCCTTTCGCTGCAGCTCACTTGACTGCTACAACGGTCTTGCCATAGTAGAAGAAGTCCCGATGCAGTGGTACTGCCTTAGGCAGTAGCTCGACCTAGTTGTACCTTCATCAGTTCATCAGTACATCAATTCATTAGTTCATCCGTTTCAATGATTCACATACTCTACAAATCAATTCAATTATCACACAAGTCTGAACAATCAATGAATGCAAATCTGTATCACTTACAAATGCAACAACCAATTACAAGCAAAATGCACTTCAACATTTACTAGCATCATGACCGTGTCACACTTAGAATCGGATTCATGTCTTTCATTTCAAATTACATAAACAAAACCCGTAACTCCATAACCACTTAGCACATCCTTCATTCATTTTTAAACATTATTGCAAACGTAACATAAGCAAAGTAAACAAATGGTGACATGACGGGCACATACCTCCGTTATACCACCATAAACACTCAATCCACAAAATTAGTGTACACACATACTAGAGGTCTTATTTCTGCCATTCCAATCATGACCTGCAGGGGACTCTAGAAATCCATGTACTATACCGGTGTGGTACCTGCTCCCACTCATATGCTCGTCTGGATGCTCCAATCAGACACGATCCACTCAATAATAACGCTCGCCCGGATGCTCCCCTTGGGCACGAGCCACTCATATTAAGATTCTTTTACTATTCAAATCATTTTTCATCACAGAATGTAACGAGTTACAACCCCTACTCCCTAACATATATATANCTCCCTAACATATATATATATATATATATTTCAACAATTTGGATTCTACATTCCACTCTATCACTTGCACAATTATAGATCATCAATTCACATTGAAGCATCTTAAAAGAATTTCACTTCACAGTTCCACAAAGTTTTCACAACAGTTTATAATCATCTCATATTAACATTCCATCCCCATCATACTTTTTCAACATTGAGACATGGAACGTTGGATGCACCCCCGACAACCCTAGCAACAATGCCAGCTCATACACTACTTCCCCCACACGCCGGAGTATTTCAAATGGTCTGATATACCTCGGGCTAAGCTTGCCCCTCTTTTCAAACCGCATAACCCCCTTCATAGGAGATACCTTGAGCACCACTTTCTCTCACTCTATGAATTCTATATCCCTCACCTTCTTATCGGTGTACTACTTTTTCCTTCTCTGGGTAGCTACTAGACGGTCTTGAATTATCCGAACTTTCTCTAAGGACTCCCTCAACAAATCAATTCCCCAGGGTCTCACTTCAAATGCATCAAATCAACCAATTGAAGACCTACATATTCTCCCATACAGAGCTTCAAATGGTGCCATGGCAATGCTCGAGTGATAGCTGTTATTGTAGGCGAACTCTGCCAGGGTAAGAATTTGTCCCAATGGCCTCCAAAATCTATCACACATGCCCGAAGCATGTCCTCCAATACATGGATAGTCCTTTCAGACTATCCATCTGTCTGAGGATGGAAGGTTGTGCTTAAGTCCAACCTCTGCCCAACTCAGCCAGCAAGTTCTTCTAGAAATGAGAAGTGAACTGAGTGCCCCTATCTGACAAAATTAAAATAGGCACCCCATGCAACCGAATCACTTCCTTCACATATAGTTTAGCTAGTTTCTCAACATTGTAAGTCACCTGAACTGGAAAGAAATAAGCCAACTTGGTCAATCTTTCCACAATGACCCAAATTGAGTCAAATTTCTCCAAGGTCTTGGGAAGACCCACCATAATATCCATTGCTATTCTCTCCCATTTCCACTCAGGGATAGGCACTCTCTGAAGCACTCCTCCTAGCTTTTGGTGCTCATACTTCACCTGCTGACAATTCCAACATTGGATGACATAGTCAACAACATCTCTCTTCATCCTGCCCCACCAATAGTGTTGCTTCAGATCATGGTACATCTTGGTGACTCCAGGGTGGATGGAGTACCTCGAGTTGTGAGCTCCCGCCAAAAGAGTTTTAATCAGCTCACATTATTGCGGGAACACACACCCTCCCCTTTATTATCAGGACCCCTTCATCATCTAACACTGCTTCCTTGGCTTCTTCCTGCAGAAATTTATCCCTGATCTTACCCAGCTTTTCATCTTCAAACTTTCTTGATTTGATTTCCTCTAAAAAGGATGAATTATACTCCACACTAGCTAATATTCCACCTAGTCAGTGATAGCCTCACCAAACTATTTGCCAAAGTTTGAACTTTTCTAGCCATCGACTGCTTAGCAACTTTCAAGCAACCTAAACTACCCATGCTCATCGTCTTCCAACTCAACGCGTCTGCCACAAAATTAGCCTTTCCTAGATGGTATAGGATAGTGACATCATAATCCTTAAGTATATCCATCCATCTTCTTTTCCTCAAATTGAGATGTTTCTGGGAGAACATATACTGCAAGTTGCGATGATCCGTGAACACCTCACATTGAGCTCCATACAGATAGTGCCTCCAAATTTTCAGGTAAACACCAGTATTGCTAACTCCAGATCATTCGTGGGGTAATTATTCTCATGCACCTTCAATTTTCTTGAGGCATAAGAAATAACCTATATTTCCTACATTAACACAACACCCAATCTAGGCCATGAGGCATCACAATAAACCAAAAAGTCTTTACCTTCCATTGGCAACACCAGGATAGGAGTTGTGGTTAGTAGAGTCTTGAGTTTCTGAAAGCTTTCTTCACATTCCTCTGACCACTGGTAGGGTACATCCTTTTGGGTCAACTTGGTCAGAACCGAAGCAATGGATTCAAAATGCTTCATGAATCAACGATAGTAACTGGCCAGCCCTATAAAACTCTGAATTTCCATCACATTAGTTGGCCTTGCCCAGTTTTTGACCGCCTCCACCTTCTGTGGATCAACTTGGATTCCCTCCTTGGAAACCACATGTCCTAGAAAAGACACTGATTCCAACCAAAACTCACACTTAGAACATTTGGCATACAACTGCTTCTCCTTCAGTAATCCCAGCATAATTGTCAGATGATTTTCATGCTCCTGTTTGGTCTTAGAATACACCAAGATATTGTCAACAAACACATTAACAAAGGAATCCAAGTAAGGTTTGAAAATATTGTTCATTAGGATCATGAACTCAACTGGGGAATTAGCGAGTCCGAATGATATGACCAGAAATCCATAATGCCCACACTTGGTCCAAAAGGCTATTTTGGGAATATCTTCAGCCTGAATTTTTAGCTGGTGATAACCGAACCTCAAATAAATTTTCGAAAACACAAACCACCCCTGTAACTAATCAAATAAATCATCTATTTGAGGAAAAGGGTACTTGTTCTGAATAGTCACCTTGTTCAACTGACAGTAGTCGATGCACATCCGCATACTACCATCCTTTTTCTTTACAAACAGAGTTGGGGTACCCTATGGTGACAAACTTGGTATAATAAATCCTTTACTAAGCAACTCCTGTTCCTTGAGTTCTCTCAACTCAGCAGGTGCTATATGGTACGGAGGAATAGAAATAGGTTGAGTCCCTGACTCTAAATCTATACAAAAGTCAATGTCACAATTTGGCGGTATGTCGGGCAGATCTATAGGGAACACCTCTAAAAACTCACGAACAACTAGAACTAACTCTATTGAAGGACCCTCGGAACTAGTTTCCTAAATATGCGCTACATACGCTGAACAACCCCGCTCTAGAACTGACTCTATGGAAGGATCCTCGAAACTAGTGTCCCGAATATGCGCTAGATACACTGAACAACCCCGCTCTATCAACTTATGGGCACAAATATAAAAGATGAGTTTCTTAGGAAGAGGGCTACAATTTCCTTTCAACTCCAACCTAACTGCCCCTGGCCCCGATATAGTGACGGTTTTAACATGGCAATCTAGAATGGCATGGTAAGGGGACAACCAGCTTATTCCCAAAATTATATCAAAATCAATCATGTATAAGATCACTAAGTCTGCCAGAGTGTCAAACTCCATGAGATCAACAATGCAATCAGAAACAACCCTATCCACCAACACAGAATCCCTAACAAAAGTAGACACACGGATGGGCGTATCAAGCACATCATAAACAAGATCCAAACCTAATTCAAAATAAGCAGACACATAAGAAAATGTAGAGCCCGGATCAAACAACACAATAGTCATTTTATCGGCCATGAAGATTATACCTGTAATAACGACGTTTGAAGCCCCTGCCTCTGGTCTACCAAGAAAAGCATAGAAATGGGCCTGATTACCCGCCTGACAACCGCCCCAGTTGGGTTGTGCCACCCCTCTACCTGACTGGGTGCCACCCCTACCCATCTGAGCACGTCCTCTACCCAACTGAGCACCACATCTAACGGTTGGCTGACTACATAATCCCAGTTGTGGACGATCCGGACTGAATGCACTACCTCCTCTCCGGTAAAGGTCAAAGCTCGAGGAGTTGGGTGAGGAATAATATGCTCGCCCTGTTTGAACCTGGGGTACCATCTGTAGGTGTGACCATACTCACCACACTCATGACAAACCTTCTCAATCACTGGCCTCTGAGCCAGAACAAGGGAAATAGGGCGAGCTCCAAAGTCTAAAGAAAACACCTGAGTACCCCTAACTACACCTGATAGTCATGGAGCTATCCCTGGTGGATCTCCAGCTGATACCTGCATAACGGACAGAACAGGGCATCCAGAGAAACCTTGCAGTACCAAACTACTGTCAAAAGAACTACTAAAGGAACCAACCCTCCGAGCCTTCTTCTCGGCGTTCTTTGCATATCCCTCCTACCTTATCCCTTCCACCGACTTCACATATTCCACTACCTCCTGGAAAGTCTTACCTGAGGAGACCATCTGAAAAACTGATACTTGGAGACCCACATTCAGGCCTTTAACAAACTATCTGATCCTCTCCGCCTCCATGAGTAGTAAGGGTAAAGCATACCCGGACAAGGAATGAAATCGAGCCTCATATGCTACAACAGATGAAATCCCCTACTCAATAGTGGTGAACTCATCCTATTTCCTATCCTTCATAGTATGGAGAACATACTTCTCTAGGAATGTTGAGTAAGATTGGGTCCAAGTCAATGGAGGTGACCCCGTTGTTCTGCACTCCACAAACACTCTCCACTAGAGCTTAGCATACCCCATCAACTAGAAAGTGACGAAGTCCACACTATATCTCTCTACCGCCCCCATCTTGTGGAGGCTCTCATGACAATCAATAATGAACTCATCGGCGTCCTCTGCCTTAGTGCCGTAAGAAGTAGGAGTATTCATCTTGGTGAACCTCCAAAATAAGTCATGCTCCTCCCCTGCCATCATTGGTCCCACTACCAGCCTTGGGAACATGAGAACTTCCGATAAGTCATCAATCCGAGGAGCCACAGTATTGGCCTGGAAGAGTTGTTGGAATTGCTCCATTACCTATAAGTCCACTTAGGAGATTGAGGACCTGGGCCAGAACCTCAGAGGATGCTGGATCGGCAGGAGCTTCCCCTTGAGTCAGAACTTCAACTTCAACAGTTACTTGCTCCTGTATTGCTGGTGGCACGGGAGATACAGACCTCTGCCTGACTGGTGCAAGAGCACGATACCCTCCTCTAGCAGCAGCAGGTCTTCATCCACGACCTCTGCCCCCTCCTCTACCGTGGACTGCGGCTGCCACTGCTGGTTCGGGTACTGCATCTCTATTACTATTTTCATATGTTCTCACTATTTGAGAAGGAAAGAAGAAAAATTGTTAGATACCAATTTGTATCACTAAATACCAATTGGAATCAAGTAATTGCACAAAAGGAAGGAAGAGGAGAGATTTCCTTAAGTCCTGCAGCCTCTCAAAGATAAGTTATGCACTTCTCCGCACCTATCTGTGAGACTCTACTAGATCTGTCTTAGTGTAATGAGATCAATGAATCTAGGGCACTGATACAAACTTTGTCATGACCCAACTAGCTGTGATTGGCACCCACACTAACTCCCCCCTCCCCCGGTGGGTGAACCAATGATTCCCAATAAATATCCCAACATCAAGGATTAAGGAAAAGATAAGAGTTTATAATAAAATAAAAGGAGTCAGAAGCAGTAACAATCCTCTTACAACCAAAACACCAAAACTAAACTAATCCTAAGAACTGATTGTCATTGCACAAGACGTCTGCTTACACTCTAAAAATGATTAAGTTTAAAACACAAATAAGATAAATGTCTGAAAGAAAAGACATCTTCGATGGAGGAGTAGTGCTGCTTTCTCGGTCTGCTCACCTTTCAAAAACGGCTGCTGCTCTATAGGTGAGGACATGAAGAACTTTCAGGTTCGAACTCTGCATTCAGAAAAGAAGTGCAGGTAGGGTCAATACATAACATGATACTAGTAGGCATCATCGGCCGACCTTACATAATAACGTGTAAACATAACAACAATGATATAAAACAAGTATCCAATGTTTTACAGAAGTACAAAAGCCATTTCAATTACACTAGTTCTACTCAGGTGACTGCAGGCCTACACATTGAATTGGGCCTTTTGCTGTAGAGGTCTCACCATAAAGGAAGAAGTCCCGCTACAGTGGTACTGCCTTAGGCAGTAGCTCGACTTAGTTGTACCTTCATCTGTTTAAATGATTCACGTACTATACATATCAATTCAATTATCGCACAAGTCTGAGTTGTCAATGAATAAAAATTTGTATTACTTACAAATGCAACATGTAATTATAAGCAAAATCCACTCAACATCTACTAGCATCGTGGTCATGTCCCACTTAGAATCAGATTCATGTCTTTCATTTCAAATTACATAAATAAAACCCGTAACTCCACAACCACTGAGAACATTCTTCATTCAACTTTACACATTATTACAAATGTAACGTAAACAAAGTAAACAAATGGTGAAATGAGGGGCACACGCCTCCTCCATACCACTATAAACACTCAATTCACAAATCAGTGTACACACATGCCAAAGGGTCTTATTTCTGACCTTCCAGTCATAACCTACAGGGGACTCTAGAAATCCACCTCCTGTACTAGTGCGACACCCCCTCCCACTTATATGCTAGTCCGAATGCTCTCCTCGGACATGAGAATGCTCGCTCGGATGCTCCCCTCAGGCACGAGCCACTCATCTCAGGATTCTTTTACTATTTAAATTATACTTCATCATGGAATGTAGCGAGTTACAACCCATATNNNTTTCTACTTTTAGGAGTCTACATTCCACTCCAGCACTTGCATAATTACAGATCATCGATTCACATAAAGAATTTAACTTCACAATTCTATAAGATTTTCACAATAGTTCGTAATCATCTCATATTAACATGATCTCCACCATTTATTCAAATAAGCAATTCCATAGCAGATAATGTCTGAAGACTAATCACATACCATTAGCACACATGCATACAAGCCATTATAAAAAGTCTAACCCTCCAACCATAACCTACCTCGATATTCAAAGATAGCAATTCAACTACTCTGCAGGAGCCTTGCCTTTCCTCAAAGCTTCAAAACGCTCAAAATCTGCACAATACAAAGTAATTCATTACTTACTCTTCAATTGTGGGTATAAATAGATCAAACCCTCCCATTTTAGGGCACTTTAACAGTAAAATCCTTCCATTCAACCTAATTTTAGGTCTCCATCTTCGTCTAGCCCATAATTGTTAGCAAGAATTTCTTGGGAGCAATTATTACCCATAAACCTTTAATATAGTCATCCCATTACTCCCCATAACCCAACCCCAGTTCATCATCGTCGGGTTTCTAAACTTAGAATTCCACCATTAAAAGGTCCCTAAAGTTTTTTAACAATTGACAATAATCATTAAGGGGACAAGGGATAAAGAAACTCACCTTAGGGAATCAATTCTCTACTCTGGAGAAGAATTTTCCTTCATACCTTTCTCTCTCACATTTTTAAAATAATGGAAAATAACCCCAGAATTCCCACTTAAAACCCACTTTTGTTTCCCGTTGTCTGCTGCAGCAGTCACAATTTCGCTGCGGCGGACCCTCTACAGTGGCCAAAGTGTTGTTGCAGTGGCTCCAACGATTACTTTTCAAATTCTTCATGGCGGGACTCTTATCGTTACCATAGTCTTGTTGCAGCGGAAAATTACACTGCTGCAGCGGATTTGGTAACTTTACACTTAGAAAATTTTACAGCACATTCTATCCCTCCCTTAGGCTATTTCCAATGTTCTAGGTACCTTATCATCACGTAACAATGTTTGGGTCGTTACAAGCTGAAGGGGGTATCCCATATATGGTTCACAAAATGAAAGAAAGGGTCGTAGGGTAGGTGCAGCTCTGGTGAGTTGGAACTAGTTCATGACAACCTTCTTGGACAAGTTCTTTCCTTAGGAGTTCAGGGAAGCAAAGGCTTTGAAGTTTGTCAACTTAAAACAAAATGATATGACGGTATAGGAGTATGCCTTGAATTTCACTCAACTGTCGGAATATGCTCTGGAGATGGTTGCCGAGCCGAAGGCTCGCATGAGCAAATTCGTAAATGGAGTCTCGGACTTAGTGGTCAAAGAGTGCGAGCCAACTATGCTTATCAGTGACATGGACATCTCCAGACTCATGATCCATGCTCAACAGATCGAGGAGGAAAAGTTAAAGGAGTTGGAGAGGGAGAGCATGAGAGCAAGGACAGGAGGCTGGGAGTATTCTCAGTAGAGGACGAGTGGTGGACCTCGTTACCAGTCCCGTCAAAGGTCATCAGTCCCAGCACCACCAACAGCTACTGTTTCATCCAGACCCAGGGTAAGGGAGATTGCATATCCAACTTGAAAGAGTTGTGGAATGAACAACCTAGGAGAGTGCATGGCTAGTTCAGATGCTTGCTTCTAGTGCAACAAGTCAAATCATAAGTGTTGACACCCAATTTTGACCTACCTGCGCCTTAATATGCTGCTTATATATGTATATATTTACTTGTTTATTTTACTCAAACATTCGACTTACTTTTATATTTATAAAATAATTTATTGTCATAATGTTGTGAAAATTATTTCAAGTTACATATATATGACCCATAGTAATTGTAAGTTTTGATATCAAATAATTATGTCGTATATAATGTATTTCGTTTTAATATGTGCTCTTATCTTGAAATATATATTTACTTAATAAATTATTTACATAATTTTCACTAATTTATTTGCCAAGTAATATTACTCAAATTTATAAAATATTTATGTTAATAATATAATTTTTTAAATATTTAATA
>JACEIK010004403.1:39722-49971 GCA_018107945.1 Datura stramonium
TTCCTGGACCAGTTGCAGTGAATTTTCAGGGTAATGCATGCCACCTCTACAGAATCAGTGGAGTTAGCAGTGTTTCGGTTGCGGGACATTGCAGTACTATGGTATGAGAGCTGGGAAAGGTCCTGAGGCAGAGATGTTCCCTCTCTGACTTGGCCCAGTTTCTCAGAGGCCTTCTTAGATCATTATTTTCCACGGGAGATCCGTCAGGCCAGGGTAGATCAATTTTTGCATTTGGAGCAGGGTTCGATGAATGTTCGAGAATATGCTATGAGATTTGATTCCTTGGCCTGATATGCACTGGCCTTTGTAGATACTATGCCAGCCAGGGTGCACCGGTTCATTATGGGGCTGAATCCAGAGTACATGGAGACCTGTATCACAGCTACCTTGAGAGAGGACATGGATATTGCTCGTGTCCAGGAATTTTCCAAGAATATTGAAGGGATCCGGGAGCGGCAGCGAGGGATAGAGAGGGCAAGTCAGGAGCAGCGCCGCAGGACTAGACCCAGTGATATACAGACAGAGTCCCGGGGTGGACCCAGACCACGATTATCAGACAGGCCACCCAGACCCACACCCTCACAACAGTAGTAGGGGATCAGGCTTGGTCGTCGGGGACATCCAGGACCCGGTGAGAGCTCACAACTAACAGGATCACAACAGCAGAAGGGGTCGGAGTAGACAGACTTACTGTACCACCTTGCCCTATTTGCAGCCAACGTCATTCTTGGGCATGCAGGTATGGTTCCACGGCATGTTATGCATGTGGACACGAGGGTCATCAGATGAGGGACTGTCCGACTAGAGAGCAGGGTGATCGGGATCGACAGGATAGGTCTTCAGTGGGGTCACGCACCCCAGCCCCTTCAGCAGGGCGCAAGCCTTCAGTTCCAACCGGCAGAGGCCGAGGAAGATCAGAGGCCTCCAATTCAGGTACCTGTCCAGATCGCATATATGCTTTACCAGGGCGACAGGAGTCAGAGTCATCGCCGGATGTTGTGACAGATATGTTGGACATTTTCTCCCATTCCGTATATGCTTTGATAGACCCAGGCTCCACTTTATCTTATGTTACACCATTAGTGGCGCGGAAGTTCAGTATCACGCCGGAATTGCTTCGGCGATCTTTTTCAATGTCTACCCCCTTTAGTGATTCCCTTATAACTAAGAGGGTCTACCGAGGGTGCACAGTAGAGGTCATTGCTCTCCATACTTTAGAAGATTTGGTAGAATTAGAGATGATTGATTTTGATGCAATTATGGGTTGGATTGACTAGCTCTATGTTATGCCAATGTAAAATGCTGGACCAAGATTGCCCGATTCCACTTTCCTGGGGAGGCAGTACGGGAGTGGAAAGGTAGTGTAGCTACGCCGAAAGGTAGGTTTATTTCCTATCTTTGGGAGAGAAAATTGATAGCAAAGGGATGTATTTATCATATTGTCAGATTTCAAGATGTCCAAGAAGAATCTTCGACTCTTCAGTCTATTCCAGTGGTCAATAAATTTCCAAATGTATTCCCAAATGAACTTTCGGGTATTTCCCCAGAATGAAAAATCGACTTTGCAATTGACTTATTACCGGGTACACAGCCTATATCTAATCCTCCGTACTAGATGGCTCCTGTTGAGCTTAGAGAATTAAAGGAGCAGTTGAAAGATCTGCTAGATAAGGGCTTTATCAGGCCAAGTACTTCACCATGGGGTGTGCTGGTTTTGTTTGTGAGAAAGAAAGATGGCTCCCTCCGCATGTGTATATATAATCGGCAGTTGAATAAAGTCACTATCAAAAATAAGTATCCGCTTCCCAGAATAGATGATTTGTTTGATTAGTTACAGGGGGCGAAGTGTTTTTCCAAGATTGATCTAAGATCTGGGTATCATCAGATTTGAGTTCGGGAGAGGGATATTCCAAAAACCGCTTTCAGAACCAGGTATGGCCATTTTGAATTTCTAGTCATGTCCTTCGGGCTGACAAATGCTCCATCAGTGTTCATGGACTTGATGAACAGCATCTTCAAGCCGTATTTGGACCTGTTTGTGATAGTATTTATTGATGATATTTTGGTATATTCCCCCTCAGAGGCAGATCATCGGGATCACCTATGAACAGGGCTCCAAACTCTCAGGATTTCCAGTTGTATGCAAAGTTTTCTAAATGTGAATTTTGGATGAATTCAGTAGCCTTTTTGGGCCACATTGTGTTAGATGCTGGCATTCAGGTAGACTCACAGAAAATTGAAGAAGTAAAAACATGGCCTAAACCTACCACTCCAACCAAGGTACGCAGTTTCTTGGGATTAGCCGATTACTACAGGAGGTTCGTAGAAAGGTTCTCTACTCTGTCGGCACCCTTGACCAAGTTAACTCAAAAAGCAGCCAAATTTCACTGGACTGAAGCATGTGAACAGAGTTTCCAGGAGTTGAAAAATAGACTGACATCAGCACTCGTATTAACTTTGCCAGATGGGTCGGAAGGGTATGCAGTGTATTGTGATGCTTCGGGTGTCAGGTTAGGATGTGTCCTAATGCAGCATGGTAAGGTAATTGTTTACGCTTCGAGACAACTAAGGAAGCATGAACAGAACTACCCCGCCCATGACCTGGAATTAGCCGCGGTCATCCATGCCTTAAAAATATGGAGGCACTATCTGTATGACGTTCATGTAAATATTTTTACTGACCACAAGAGCCTCCAGTATATCTTCACACAGAAAGAGTTGAATCTGCGGCAGCGCCGTTGGTTATAATTATTGAAAGACTATGATGTAAATGTTTTGTATCATCCAGGAAAAGCCAATGTTGTAGAAGATGCCCTCAGTCGCAAATCTATGGGGAGTTTAGCATACCTGAGGCCAGAACAACGGGAACTAGCTCGATAATTACATCAGTTAGCCAGTTTGGCCATCCGTATAGTAGATTCAGGAGACAATGGAGCAGTAATTCAGAATACGGCAGTATCTTCATTAGTTGTGGAAGTGAAAGAACGGAAGTGCGAAAACCCTAACCTGGTTCAGCTCCGAGATAAGATTCAGTGAGGGGAAGTTACAGACATCCAGGTAATCGAAGACGGAGTTTTGAGATATAGGGATCGCCTCTGTGTTCCAGACACGATAGGACTTTGCCAGCAAATTATGGGCGAGGTGCATTATTCCCGCTACTCTCTTCATCCGGGTTCAACAAAGATGTATCATAATATAAAAGAGATTTACTGGTGGCCAGGAATGAAAAAGGAGATAGCAGAATTTGTAGCTCAATGTCCTAATTGCCAGCAAGTGAAAGTTGAACATCAAAAACCCAGCGGACTGACACAGGAGATAGCGGTGCCTATGTGGAAGTGGAGGCAATAAATATGGATTTTGTGACAGGGTTACCTTGTACCATGCGTAAATTTGATTCCATCTGGGTAATTGTTGACAGATTGACGAAATTAGCCCACTTCTGCCAGTCAGGACCACTTTCTCAACTGAGGATTATGCCGAGTTTTATATCAGGGAGGTAGTCAGATTACATGGTGTCCCAGTATCTATCATTTCTGACAGGGGAGCACAATTCACAGCTAGGTTCTGGCAGTTTTTCCAGAGAGGGTTGGGAACCCAAGTTAATTTGAGCACGACATTCCACCCTCAGACAGATGGGCAGGCAGAACGTACAATTCAGACGCTCAAGGATATGTTACGGGCATGCGTGCTAGACTTTGGGGCATCTGGGAGGAACATTTACCCCTTATTGAGTTTGCCTACAATAACAGTTATCACTCGGCAATCCAGATGGCGCCTTATGAGGCCTTATATGGATGAAAATGCAGGTCCCCAGTTGGTTGGTTCGAGGTTGGAGAATCAGAGTTAATTGGGCCAGATATAATTCATCAGTCAGAAGAGAAAGTAAAGCTTATCATAGAACGTCTGCTGACAGCCCAGAGCCGCCAGAAATCTTACGCGGATGTACGGCGTAGAAACCTGGAGTTCAGTGTAGGTGACTGGATATTTCTGAAGTTCTCGCCGATGAAAGGCGTGATGAGGTTTGGCAAAAAGGGTAAGCTCAGCCTGAGGTTTATTGGGTTGTATCGAATACTCCGGAGAATAGGCCAGGTGGCATACGAGCTAGATTTGCCTTCAAAATTGGAATCCGTCCATCTGGTATTTCATGTGTCGATGCTACGAAAGTTTATAGGGAATCCGTCCCAAATTATGCTAGTTAAGGATGTCCAAGTTACTGAGGAATTAGCCTATGAAGAGGTTCCAGTAGCTATATTGGATCGACAGGTTCATAGGTTGAGAACTAAGGATGTTGCCTCTGTTAAAGTACTATGAAGAAATAAGAATAGAGAGGAAATGACTTCGGAAACTGAGGACGACATGAAATCTAGATTTCCTCACTTGTTCCAGACTTAGTCCAGTCTATGCAGTTCAGGTAAGTTATTGATTCAGTCGCTGTTTCATGATTTGTGTTACATATATTGCTCAGTTGACTCTAGTCTTATTGTGAAATAGTTGTGATAGTATTATATGAAGTGTCTGTACTGGACTTTTCTGAATTTTAGAATTATTTGGGTAGTCCATATTACAGGGAAGACTCTGCCGAAATTTTTCTAGAATAAGTAGTTATAAGAGCTAAGATTCCTATAAGCTAAAGTAAGACATTCGAGGACGAATGTTTCTAAGAGGAGGAGGATGTTACACCCCATAAGTCTCTAATATTTAGATGGACTATTCGTACGTTGGTTAGGAGTTTTAGAATATAATACGTACGAGAAAGGGCTTGGGGAAAGGTCGAACGAGCACGGAGTCGTGACCGTGCAGGAGGAGGCTGGGCCAGCTGCCCAAAGGGGCTGCGTGGCACAGACCTTTCCCTCTGCGATGGGCTCTGTGGCATGCCCGTGAGTTGGCGCGATAGGGTCCGTGCCACGGACCCCTATCTACCGCCTCAAGTATATATATGCCTCTCTCCTTGATTTCAATTCATTTTTTTAAGTTTACATTCGGCCAGCAAGGGAGAATACGAAGGAAATCAATATTTTTCATCCGTTTACAATATAGAACGCTGTCCGAATTCAAATAACTTCGGATACTGAAGTTTATGGCTGCAGGGAGCATTGCTACAGAGTTATTTTCACAAAATTCACCCGGCGAATCGTCGTCCCGCCGAGCCAAAGTTGTCAGAATTGCTTTAAACTAGTGTCGATACGATCACGGGCTTAAAGTAACCATTTCTCCCTTCTGGACTTTCGAGAAATTATAAGTTTTCGACCGTGTTCTGGCAAGTTAAAATATATTTAATATTTATATACAAAGTTATCATTTTCCCCGAATTTAGTACTAAAACTAGTCATTTTCTTCCAGTAAAACGTTCTCAGTTGGAAAGAGCTGTTGAATACGGATTGGAACTTACCAGCTAATCAGAAATCGACAATTGAGGTATGTTAAGGCCAATCCTTTCGGCAAGTTAGTTCCTATAGCATTGTAACTCAGTCTAAATCCCAGTAAGAGAATCAAAAGTACGTTAATCATGAATAATTGTCGTTATTAGCTTAGACCAGTACTCTAAGCTTTGTTTGGGGTTTGACTTACCTATATAGCCCTCCATGACCAACCCCGGGGTTATTAGCTGTGTTGACACCCGCCAGGGGCGAGATGACGTCGCTCTAGAAAGAGCGGCATGCCGTCCGCGAGGGACGAAGATGGGTCCCAGGTCCCCATAGAGTCTATTCGATGGCTGGACTATTATACATACGTCGTATCGGCACCAAACCCCCGACAAGCCTAGTGCCCGGGGTACGGATATCAGGAGTCCACTGGACTCAGACACAGCTACAGTCAGGGGCTGAGCGAGCTCAGTTGCAGACCCAGGGGACTAGTAGGACGGCTATAGTTACCAGTTGACCCATTATGACCTTGTTACGGGTATATAGATTGAAGTGTACTCGTCAAGGCTTATGGGGGCTCCAAGTGAGTTGTTTTAGGCTGGTTGTACCTTCCAGCTTATGGGGGCCAGGTAAGGTTCTTGTTTACTTTAGCTATTGATAGACTAGATAATAGAGAATCTAGCTACTCAGGTATGACTCCTATCCCTTTTCTTTCAGTCCTTTTTCAGTTCTATCTTTTATATTCAGTTATTTACAGTTATGGTCTTACATACTCGATACATGTCGTACTGACACCCTTTTGGGGCGTTGCATTACTTGTCTGTAGGTACGGATAGACGAGGAGCAGATCCCTCTTAGCTTCCAGCTAGGATTAGCAGAAGAGTCGGCTCTTTTCCTTCGGAGCTTATAAATAGAAGGTTTACTCTTTTGATTGTATAGTTTATGGGTAGGCCCCGACCATCGTATTACTCCTATAGGCTTGTAGATTGTTTCTATTTCCCTGTGGTTAGCTATTATTGGTCGTGTGGGGCCTATGCGTGCTTTAGTTTATGTGGTGGCCGTGTGGGGCCCATATGTGATTTAGTTTACTTGTTGGCCGTGTGGGGCCTTGTTTAGCTGACAGATTAGCGGCCTTGTCGGCCATAATTTAGCTTAGCACTGGTTTTACTTTACAGCCATAACTAGACATCATGGTGGTCTTGTCGGCCCGCATAAGATTCCCTGTTATTTTCTAGTTCTGGTTAGTTGTTTTTCTTATAGGAGGCTATAAGGCCTTGTCGGTCGGGGGCTGTGTTTACAGCCGAGATATATCCCATTATTTTCTTGATTCCAGAGTTAGTATTATCCCTGCACTAGGAGTTCTTAGGATCAGTCAGCTCAGTCAAATCTCAGTAGGGAACCAGGTACGAGTCATGCCTCCAAAGGTGGGGCGTGACACAGACATAATCATACAAAAGGGCCTCATACTCGGCCCCGTTGTTAGTGTGTTGAACACAGTTTATCTCTTGTCCTAAAATTTCCCTTCCTTGGGTCACTAAGATAACCTGTAAGATAGTTCTCTTTTCGTTTGAATCCCTATTGGTATATAGGTTCCAAGTCCTAAATTGGGCACTGGATGCCATAATGTCCTTCTCGTCCTGAGGGATCATCCCCAAATTGAAGTTGGTAACAAAATCAGCAAAAATTTGGAATTTGATGACAATGTGGGGTTTAAACTCGATATCAAATTGACTTAGTTCTACATCCCATTTCACCATTCTCCTTGATAATTCAGGCTTTTGGAGGACATTCTGTAAAGGGTATGTTGTGACCACAATAATCGGATGCCATTGGAAGTATGGCCTCACTTACGAGCGACCTCTACAAGGGCTAAAGTTAGCTTCTCTAAGTGCGAATATCGATTCTGTGTACTTAGAAAGCTCTTGCTGAAATAATTGATGGAATATTGCGTACCTTTCTCTTCTTGAACAAGTAGAGCAGTTACCACAACCACAAAATATAGAAGTAACTATTCCCCGTCTTGAGGTGTTGCCAACAACGAGGGGCTTGAAAGATATGACTTCAGCTCTCATGAGGCATGCTGACATTTCGGGGTCCAATAAAACTGACTTTTTTTTGCCATAGGAGTGAAAAGAAACGGTGGCACCTTTCCGGAGATCTTAAAAGTAAAACAGTTGTGGGTTGCTACTCACCCAATTAGTCTCTGCCCGACCTTCACACCGTTGACATATTCGGGATCTCTTTTATTACTTTAATTTTATCCGGGTTCATTTTGATTCCCCTGCTTGATACGAGAAAAACCCAAGAACTTGACATATCCCATCCCAAAAGGACACTTCTATGGATTCAGCTTCATGTTGTGCTTCCTCAGAATATCAAAGGCTTTTTAGAGGTGAGCTAAATGATCTTCAGAATTTCGATCTACTTCTCAAACAGTCTGTTTACCAACTGCTGATAGGTCACTCCAGTATTTTTTAACCCAAAGGACATCATAGTGTAACAATATGTGTCGTGGTTATTGACAAATGAGGTCTTCTCTTGGTCCTTTGGATCCATCTATATCTGGTTATACCCAAGGTATACATCAAGGAAACTCAGGATCTCATGCCTGACCATGGCATTGATCATTCGATCTATGTTAGCCACCAGGAAAGTGTCCTTAGGACACGATTTATTTAAATCTTTAAAGTTAATGCACATTTTAAATTTATCCGGCTTTTTTGGTACTACTATTGTGTTAGCCAGACCCTCCGGGTAGTTTATATCCTTGATGGATCCGATAATTAAAAGACGTGTTACTCTTCTCTGATAATCCTGTTCTTGTCTTCCGAGATGGGGCGCCTTTTCTATATTATTGGGGAAAAATTGGGGTCTATCCCTAACCTGTACATGGCTACCTCCAAGGGGATCCCTGTAATGTTAAGATGGGTTCAGGAAATATAATCAGCATTATCTTTAAGAAAATCAATGTATGCCTTGTTGAGCTCAGGACACAGTCCCGCGCCCAGGTATACCTTCCTTTCGGGAAACCCTAGAAAAGGATGGCCTATATTAGTTTTTCATCCGAAGAGGATCGTTTACTCGTAGCAAGAGCGCGAAAAATTGAGTGTTTCTTATCACAACCCTTTTTTGTAGCAGAAGTATTTACCGGTTCTCCAGGAAAATATTTTGGTCTAGCGGAAACAACTCGAGGATTTCAATTAATCCTTTCCGGATAATTAGATGGTCTTCCTAAACAGTCCTTTTATTTGGTAGGTAATATCGATGAAGCTACCGCGAAGGTTATGAACTTAGAAATAGAGATCAATTTGAAGAAATGACCTTAAATCTTAGTGTACTGACCCCTAATCGAATTGTTTGGGATTCAGAAGTGGAAGAAATCGTTTTATCTACTAATAGTGGTCAAATTGGCATATTACCAAATCACGCCCCTATTGCCATAGCTGTAGATATAGGGATTTTGAGAATACGCCTTAACACCCAATGGTTAACGATGACTTTGATGGGTGGTTAGTAACATCCCAATAGTCCGGTATGTAAAAAGCTCTAGCCGTCTCGTACCACCTTTTTTCCATTTGCGTTGTTACCAACAGCCTCTCTCCCACTTCACTTTGCAGGGTGGGCCTCGATTTATCTAACTGCTTATTCTTTAACGTCAAATTCCTTGTTGGTGAGATGATGTTCATTTCCTAGGCTGCCCTCGGGTCCCCTTTAGTTTGCTTTATCCTAGCCAACGTGGGAAACATGAGCACCTAGTGATAGGTTGAAGGTACGACTCTCAGAGCATGGATCCACGACCTCCCCACGATAACATTGTAGCCCATTTCCCTATCAAGGATGTCAAAACGAGAGGCCCTCTCTACCTCTTCAGTGTTGATTGACAGTGTAATTTCTCCCTTCTGATCTCACTGGCCATCTTGAAATCCACAAGCATTTTCGCCGCTGGAATCATAGGGGTTGACGATTCCATCTCAAGGACTCGCTCATGCATAATATTTGTCGAACTGCCTGGATAAACCAATATACACTTCACTATGCAGTTATCAATGCATAAAGAGATTACTAGAATGCTATTATGCGAGCCTTCCAATTGATCTAAGTCTGATCTCCAAATATCACATCTCTATTGACAAGACTCTGATCCTCGCGGGGCCTCTTTTTGTGGCTAAAAAGTATCTTTTCCTCTGTTGAGATTAGGACCTTGATTCCTTTGGCTTCGGCGGACACGATGCGGTCTTTGTTTTTAGCCATAGCATATTACCATCAAAGTAAAACACAATCAAGCTAGCAAAACAAAATAAAGTTAAGCCCACACAATTACTCTGGCCCCACGATGGGTGTCAAACTGTTTATCCTGAAATTAATACAGTTGAATTTTTAGGGGGTCAAGAACATGCGTTATGATTCAATCCTGCGTTAGATTCGATTTACTAGCAGTTTGGTTAGTAATATGTGATGAAAACATTGAAAGCCCAACATAAACAAGATAACTAAGGTAAGAAGAAACAAGTCTAAGCGGATTTGATTCAACAACGAGCGTGTGGGAGATCTTAGCCTCCGGCTCGAGATCAACTGCTTTAAATAACTTAAACAAATTCAAGACAGTGTAATGAAAAATGCTTGGAGCCCAATAAAATAGTGTATTGCCAATATATTTGCTTGATAGAGAATACAGTTTGAATCTTTTTACAAAAGAGGAGGGTCGTGTCACGCCCCGCCTTGGGGGGTATGACTGGCACCTGGTGCCATAGTAGGACCTGGACTGCTAACTGGTGAGCCTAGGCATATCTGGTGCCTAGCTAGCTCTATCTCAGATTTCTGGAAACAACAGGCTATATAACGGCTGTAAATACAGCCTCCGGCCGACTGGGCCTATAGCCACCTGC
>JACEIK010004403.1:59358-75655 GCA_018107945.1 Datura stramonium
ATTTATACTTTTCAACTGTAATTTTACACTTTAAAAATCGACGTACATTCATTAATTTTCATTAAAGAAAAGTAAAATCGATGAACGTCTGTTGATTTTCTTTAAAAAATAATAATTTTTTAAAAATAATTTTTGTGTAATTTTTTATGAGACTTAAACCTTTTTTTGTATTATGTAAAATATCTCGTCACACATGAAACAAGGCAACAATAAAATATCAAAATAAAAAATAAAAACAAATTTAATGATTATATCATAAAATCTAAGACAAGATCACTGAAAAAGCTTTTTATCTTATCTTGAGGCTATTTTCAAGAGATCGAAAACTTTACTCCCTCCGTTTCAAATAAGTGATGTTTTAGTCTTTTGATTTTGTTTCAAAATAAGTGGTGTTTTACATAATCAATAAGACATTAATGATGTTCTTTCAATTTTACCTTTATTTAAATGGAGAGAGTTTTACATAATCAAGAAAATATTAAAGAGTTACATCTTTTTCAAGATATTTATGAGGAGTAAGTGAGTAAAAATATATTTTTCTTTTTAGAAATAAGTAATTTTATTAGTGGGTGTGCCCAATCTAAAAACGCCACTTATTTCGAAAAGTAGGGAGTTTCTAAGAGGTGGAGCCAATGATCTAAAGGACTATGTGTTTGGCCTTCTGTGAATGGTGGTATGTCCTTTTCAAACGCCTTCCGTTGGGTAATATAGCTTCAACGTCGTCGCCCATCAGCCACAGAATGGGATAATATTTTAAAATTAATTATTATTATTTATTGAAACATATCATTTTTCTTTTTGAGATCGAGTAAAAAAAAAATTTGTATAGNGTGAGAGTGAGACTGAGACTGAGGAAGTTTAAAATTCTCCGCTATATATTCTTGGTCATCTTTTTCGTGTGAACATAAAAGGGAACTTAATTTGCTGCTATGGAAGTCAAAGGAAGCTCGGACACTTGTCTTTCCAACCAAAGGTGAATCCCCAACCTTTATCTATACTGGTTCTCCTCTTAGTGATATTTGATTATCCGCCGGAAAGTGCCAGTTTAGTCATGGATAGTTTTTTTTTCCCCTTTCTCCTCGAAATTATTTTGAAATATTATTTGGACATAAAATTATTATGATTTTTTGAAATTTCAAATTGCAGTTGAATTTTGAAAAAAAAAATTATTTTTACAATTTTCTGTCCAAATCACTTACAAAAATTAAAAAATAACTCTAATTAATATTAGACCATCATTTGAATGTCTAAATGATATTCACCGATAAGTTTAAGAGATTGTCAATGCATTCTACCAAAATAAATATACATAAAAACTAGGTGTCTTAATGATATATAATCAAGTTTGAAGATTAGGGGAGTACACATTTTTAACTAAATGATGTTTCATAAGATATCTATATCAATGAGGTACCAAAACATCTTCATCCTCTTAGACTGCTTACAACTTTTCAGTTTGATAGTTTCTTTATGGTATAGCGTGACATTTAGCATATGTACTGTCATAGTGGCATGATTTTCTATCAAAGTTCTTTTCTTTATGCTCTGTCTCAAACTTTTTCTTAGTTCATTTGCTTAATATTTAATGAAAATGCTTTTATATCATAGTTGTGTATTAATCAAATTACTTGACAAGCTAAACAAGATTTTGCTTCTCATTCTTCCCATTCCAACGAAGCCACAACACCCAATGGCGGTGCCTAGATTTTCACTCAGGAGATTGAAGATATAAAGAAGTAAAACACACAAAGAGGCCAAGGAGACGTAACATCTATTATATAAACATAAAAAATGATTATAACTTTGTATGTATAATGTAATGAACCCCCCTTATGCCCCCTAGCTCCACTCCTGACTGCACCTTCTATGTCATACTAATATAGCCAGCCTTTTTGGAAATTCATTTGACCTTTATAAGAGACATGTTGTAATTTCATCAAAGGCTATTGGGAAGAGTTGCTTTAGTCACTGGAGGTGCAAGTGGTATAGGAGAGAGCATAGTACGCTTGTTTCACAAACATGGTGCAAAAGTATGCGTAGCTGATATTCAAGATGAACTCGGACAACGCGTTTGTGAATCCCTTGGCGATGAACAGAGTGCGTGTTTCATCCACTGTGATGTCACTTCAGAAGCTGATGTTAGTCATGCCGTTGATTTTGCTGTTGAGAAATTTGGCACACTTGATATAATGGTTAACAATGCTGGACTGACAGGGCCCTCTTATTCAGATATCCGCGATTATGAACTTTCTGTCTTCGATAATTTGGTTGATGTGAACTTGAAAGGTGTTTTTCTAGGAATGAAGCACTCTGCTCGCATAATGATTCCACGAAAGAAGGGATCAATAGTGTCGTTGGGTAGTATAGCAGGGGCTATTGGCGGCGCAGGGTCTCATGGTTATACAGCTACCAAGTTTGGTGTTTTGGGACTTACGCAAAATGTGGCAGCTGAGATGGGAAAACATGGTATACGTGTGAATTGCGTTTCACCTTACGCGGTTCCAACTGGATTAGGCCTGGCTCACGTGCCTCCAGATCAAAGGAAGGATGAAGCAATCAAGGATTTTCATTCTTATTTTGGAAAGTTTGCGAACCTGCAGGGCGTGGATTTGGTGGATCAGGATGTTGCTAACGCTGTGCTGTTCTTAGCCAGTGATGAAGGTAGGTACATAAGTGGACATAATCTGATGGTTGATGGTGGTTTCTCAAGTGTAAATCACTCCCTTAGAATGTTTGGATAGGTACTATATTTATCAGAGATTGTACTCTTACTAAAACTGTGAAACTATTGTGTTTGCGACTTTCATCATTTCAAATAAAACCTATGTTGTGCTTTCTTTGATTATGAAATAGAATTTAAAAGATCACTCTTCTTCCCTTGTATGTCTATTGGCTTGGATTAGTATGGTTGATTTGAAGCAGCACTGTAAATTAACTTTTCTCCTATTTTCTGAAATATCCAAGACTGTCATCTCAGTGTTAGTCGGGTGCATTTAAAGTCTTATTACTTATACCATATCATAATATAAGATCACAATTTTGTTTGTATTAATGTCAAATAGGGCATAAATTGAAGTGAATAAACTGGACTGAACCTTCCTACGTCAAGAATGTTTGGCTCTTCGCAAGAAATCATCAGGTCATAACATTATTTTATGACTCCTCATGAGTGAAAAAACCTACTATCTAGCTAAATAGCACCCTTAGTGGGAGTATTCTTTTCCCCACATTGGTGTCATACTAACATCAATAAGAGAGGATGTACTTATATATCCATTCATCAAACAAATCAATCTCTCCGTCCAATCGTACTCTGACCAAGTTTTGAAAAACTTTTGAGATCACCAACTTTTCTCCACAATTGCATACATCTCAAGAGCATCTTATTGTGCACGCAATTATTTTTATTGCTTAAATTCAGTTAAGATAATGTGTCACGTTCATAACAGAAGAGAGACGTAGCCAACTTTTCCGTGCATGGGTTGTGGGGGCCAGGGATAGCTACCTTATGCTTGCAAGTGTTAACGTGCTTAGATGAGTTACTGAGCTCGATTGAGATACTCGATGGCCCTTTATAAGGGTTGACCTTGAGTGAGCTTAATCAGATGCCCCACCAATACACTCAGAGAGGTTGAGCTTGATTAAGCTACACAACGGCCGAGATTGATTGAGCAAAATCAGATGCCCCTACATATGTGTTGAGATTGACGGAGCAAAATCAGAGGCCCCACAATAAATTTAGCAGCCCCTGTGCATGTACTAAATGACTGAGCAAAATCAGAGGCCCTACAATAAAATTAGCAGTCCCGTTTGTGTTTCAAATACTGACTTATGCAGAGCCACTATGTGTAACTCTTTTTTAAAAGTTACTTTTTTAAAAAGGAAATAACTCACTTTTGAGTTACCAATTGTAGACTCTATTTCTCCTTTTAACTTCAATTTAATTTATCTAGTACGTAGGGTAAAATTTAATTTTTCAGACTGTTTCTGTTTTAAAATAATTGGTGTTTTAATTTTTTATTTTATTTCAAATTATGTGGTGTTTCACATTATCAAGAAGACATTAATAATATATTTTTTCAATTTTACCCTTATTTAAATAAAGAGAGATTTATAAACTATTAAAGAGCTACATCTTTTTCAAGGTATTTATTAAAGGTAAGTTAGTAAAATTACATTTTATTTTCTAGAATTGAGTAATTTCTTAAGGGGTGTGCCCAAGCTAAAAACACCACTTATTTTGAAACGAAGGAAGTATATTAGTTGCCATTTGAAGTTGCATTTATTGTTGTGCTAAATATATTAATAACCATTACATACTTCCCCCATTTCAAAATAAGTGATGCTTTTAGTTTGGGCATACCCTTTAAGAAAATTACTCATTCCTAGAAAGAAAAATGCATTTTTATTCACTTACCCCTAATAAATATCTTGAAAAAGATGTAACTCTTTAATATTTTTTTAATTATGTAAAACTCTCTCCATTTAAAGAAGAGTAAAATTGAAAGAATATCATTAATGTTTTCTTGATTATGTAAAACACCACTTATTTTGAAATAAAATCAAAAGGCTAAAATACTACTTATTTTATAACAGAGAGTAGTTAAAAGTAGGAATAAAATATGGCTTAACTCCCTTACTTGTAATTTTCTTTTTGAGTTTTTTAAAAATTATTTATTAATAAAAATCTAATCATAGGAAAAGATTTCTAGAAATCAATGACATGCTCCATTGATTTGATCCGAGCGATAAGACTGTTTACAGACTTCCATTTTTTAGATGCTATATTATAATTCCCAAGGAACGCCCCAAAATTTTGACAGATTCATGACTTGTCAACGGGTTAACTTTTAGATAATTGTGTTTATATTCGTAATTTAATTTTTTAAGACTATATTAATTGCAGTCTGAATAGTATTCATTATTGTGCTAAATTTATTATAACCATCGGATAGTATGAATACCAAACTTTGTTATTACTTAGCTTCTAAAATATGAAGGCATTCTTTCTTTATTCACCTTATAATATGAAGGCATCACAAAATTGTTAAATTAGAAATTGGATTGTATTATTTTAATGATGACTAATCAATTCCATTTACGCAGGATAAAGGAAAGAATCGAAGTCAACTAGCTGCAATGATCAAGAAGACATTCGCAAATCAAATCAACAGAAGATAAAACATCCCTTCTAAATATGGATCCATCACTCACAAGGAAACCAAATCATCAAAGAAGGAAAAAGGGAGAAACACCAATCAACTATGAATTAGCGAAGGAGCAAGCAGATTATCAGAATCAATCAGCCAGAAATCAGCTCAGTAGAATATCAATCATCAACGAAACTGAAGGGCGAAGAAAGATTCCAGGATCCCACAAAAGGAACATCTATCCAACTAGAAGAAAAGAGATATAAAAGTCATTAATCTTCAAGATCTCAATCAGACCGAAGAAAGATTCAAGGATCCACAAAAGGAACATCTATCCATATGGAAGAAAAGAGATGCTCGATATCTCCAATCATCAATCTTCAAGATCTCAATCATGGACCTATTTTAACCTGATTGAGATAGACAAATCCCTTGGGTTATCTTAGAGCAAATCACTCAAGATCAAAAGGATTGATCTTCTACCTCTTTCTTGACGAACTCTCCTATAAAAGGACACCAAAGACATCATGAAGACCACACAACTTCACTTGATCAACCTAGCAACTTCTTTTCTTACTTACTCATTGTATTCTGGAAAAGAAAAGATATGAGTGACTTTAAAATAGAGAAATAGTTAGGTAGATATACAGGTAGAGGCTGTGTCACATCAGCAGTTGGTGAAACTGCACTGTAATCCAACCTTTCTCAAGCTCTAAGGAAACCCTTGTAACCCAAGGGGACTGGACTAGGCACCACCCTGGTGATCCGAATCGGTATGAACAAATTGTGTCATTTATTTTTCTGCTCTTTATAGTTTTCTGTTTATTATTGCACTAAGATTTTCTGCAGGAACTCAGTTGACTAAACGTCCAGTAGAGTCGACTGAATGTTACTTAAAGTATTTGAAAAAGAATTCACCCCCTTCTTCATTTATCAATTGGTATCAGAGAAGGTCTCACTCATATTGCTTAACCGCAAGGTGAGAAAAAGATCCCATGGCTTCCTACCAAATCTATGGAGCAATTCTGCAAGATGGACATTCATCATCAAGACCACCTTACCTCAATGGTCAACACTAATCCCACTGGAAAGAACATTTCAAGATATTTGTTCAAGTAAATGATTTTCAGGCTTGGGTAGTAATCAAGAAAGGTCTCAAACCCATTCCTGGAGTAACAAATACTACTAAGACTAATCTGAAAACTTTTGAAGTGACCAAGGAGCAACAAGAGGTAATACAAACTAACGCTAGAACTACCAGTTTGCTTTATTGTGCAGTTAGTGGAATGGAATACGACAAAATCTCCACGTGCGATATCGCCAAGGAGATGTGGGACAAACTCAAAATAACTTATGAAGGCATCCTGAAAGTGAAGGAAGCAAGAATAAATGCACTGGTCAATGAATATGAATTGTTCAAAATGACAGATGAAGAGAACGTTGAATCCATATTCTCACGGTTCAGCAAAATAGTTGGAGAACTAAAATCCCTTGGAATGGTGTACCCAAACAGTATGCAAGTACGAAAACTCCTCAGGAGTCTTCCAAAATTCTGGGAAACAAAAGCTACAATTCTAGAAGATGGAGATCTTGAAAAACTCACGTATGATGAACTTCGAGGAAATTTGATGGCGTATGAGTAGAATCATCTCAACTGATATACCAAGGAAGAAAAGAAGAAGTCAGTAGCATTAAACGCTGTACCAAACGATGATGAGAAAGAAAAAGAAGAGGACAGTGAAGGATTGGCTCTAATCAACCGAGGAGTTCAACATATTCTCAGACAAAGATGACAAAGGTCTCAAACTGGATACTGAAACAATGAAAAAGGTGAAGACCACTATTATCACTATGGAAATCTAGGACATATCAAGAAAAACTATCCTGAGTTGAAAAATAGAAATTTCAAAAGAGGCAACAATTTAAAATCCATGGGAGCATGGAGTGGTGAAGAAGCCACAGATGAAGAAAATGAGGAAACTGCAAACAGTTGTTTCATTGCCCTTAAAGGATCTAGTGAGGTAACTTCTAACTCTTGTGCTAAGTGCCAAGATCTTCAGGACTCCTTGGATCTTGTCACAGATGAGCTTCAAGAGATTATTGATGAATATAATAAACTCGCTAAAGCAAAGAAAGACTAGAAAATTCTTCTTGAAGCAACTCAAATTGAAGTAGACCTACTTGAATAAGAACTAGGTGATGTAAAGATGCAATTAAATAGAATCAAGAAATCACCCAGTCACAGCTCAGTCAACTCAAATAAAAGGGGCTCTGATTACTCAATAAATAGTTTTTTACTCCTCTAGATCTACTTTCTCTCCTGTATGTTACTCTTGTGGTAAAATCGGTCATAAATCCTTCAACTGCAAGTTTTAAAGACCAACCTACGATTGGTGGATTTGGAAGAAAAAGGGTCCATTTCATGATCCTCACCCCATTAACTCATCAAGACCTAAGAAGACTTGGGTATCTAAAATAAATTAATTATCTTGTTTTGCAGGAGCAACCAAAAGTAAGCTATAAAAAGAAAATATGGGTAATTGATAGTGGATGCTCCCGACACATGACTGAAACAAAAGAAAATTTCAGAACTGTTAAGAACATCGATGGAGGTTATGTCAGATTTGGAGATAATGCTAAAGGTGAAGTGATTAGAGTTGGATCTATCACCATAAGCCCCTCATGTGACCTGATTGAAGTTTACTGGTAAATGATTTAAAACACAACCTTCTGAGCATAAGTCAAATGTGTGACGTGGGATTTGATGTATTATTCAATGCTATCAAGTGCAATATCAGTAATTGTTGCCAGAAATATTATTCTTATCAGTGATCGTGTGGAAAATATTTATGTTCTAAATAATGTTGATCTACCAACTCTAACATATCTTGCAGCAGTGTCAAATGATCCAGGTATTTGGCATCGGAAACTCAGTCACACTAGTATGCACACTATTGAAAATCTTTCTAGACTTGATTTGGTTCTTGGTTTACCTAAAATAATTTTTTAAAAAGATCATCTATGTGATATATGTAAACTGGGTAAACAAACCAGATCATCCTTTAAATCCAAAGACATTGTAAGTACCTCTAAACCCCTTAAACTTCTTCATATGGACTTATTTGGCCCTACGAGAACGACAAGAATTGGTGGTAAGAAATATGCACTTGTTATTGTTGATGATTTTTCACGTTTTACCCGGATCTTGTTCTTAGCTCACAAAGATGAAGCCTTTATAAATTTTGAAATCTTCTGCAAAAAGGTTCACGAGAAAAGGGTTACTTTATCACTTCCATCCATAGTGATCATGGGTGAGAATTTGTTAATCAATTTTTCGAAGAATTCTGTAACAAGCAGGGATATACTCAGACATTCTCCTCATCTCACACCCCTCAAAAGAATGGAGTGGTTGAAAGAAAGAATCGCTCTCTATAGGAAACAGCCAAAACAATGCTCATTGAACAAAATCTTGCAAATCACTTTTGGGCTGAGGCTGTAAGTACTGCGTGTCATATTCTTAATAGATGTCTCATTTGATTGGTTTTGAAAAAGACCCTTATGAACTATGAAAAGGAAAAATCTGAATATCATCTACTTTCACCCTTTTGGGTGCAAATATTTTATTCACAACATCGATAAGGAAAATCTTGGTAAGTTCGATCTGAGAAGTGATGAAGGTATATTTCTTAGATACGCTCCTCTTAGTAGATCCTTTAGAATTTTTAATAAATGTATTTTATCTGTGAAGGAACCAATTCATGTTGTATTTAATGATTCTAATCCTCCTACGAGTACTATTGAGAATGATGCAGGAGAAGATGACAATAACAACTCTCATCTCGTTAAGACATCAAAACCTGAAGAAAGGCTTAATGGTGAAACATCAAATTTGGACTCTTCTACAACATTGAATCAAAGTGAAACAGAAGCCACTGAGTCCATGAAAGTAACAAAGATTCCACGAGAATGGAGACATGAAGCAAGCTATCCAAATGATTTTAGCATCGGTCATCCAAATGCTCAACGACAAACTAGATCTTCTCTCAGAAATCAATCTTCATTGGCTCTAGTGTCTCAGCTTGAACCAAAAAGAATTGAAGAATCTCTTGTTGACGAATCTTGGTTGAAAGCTATGCGAGATGAACTGGAACAGTTTGAGAGAAACCAAGTATGGACACTCATACCCAGACCTAACAAGGCATCCGTGATCGTGTCAAAGTGAATCTTCAAAAATAAATTGAACGAAGAAGGTAAAGTAGTCAGAAATAAGGCAAGGTTAGTTGCTCAAGGTTACTCTCAACAAGAAGGTATTGATTACGATGAAACTTTTTCTCCCGTAGCCAGGTTGGAATCTATACGTATTTTATTAGCATATGCTGCCTCCAAACGTCTTAAACTTTTTCAAATGGACGTCAAGAGTGCTTTTTTTAACAATTTTATTAAGGAAGAGGTATTTTTCAAACAACCTCCTGGTTTTGAAAATCCCTCTTTCCCGGACCATGTTTTCGAACTCTCCAAAGCCCTCTATGGTCTGAAGCAAGCCCAAAATTTTGGTACGAGCGATTGAGCTCTTTTCTTATTGAAAATAATTTTCGTCGAGGAAGAATTGACAATACTCTCTTTATTCAGCATTCCTCCTCTAACATTTTAATTATACAAATTTATGTAGACGATATCATCTTTGGCAGCTCTGATGCTTCTCTTTGTAAGAATTTCGCAGATCTCATAATAGGAGAATTTGAGATGAGTATATGATGGGAGAACTAACATTCTTCTTAGAATTGCAAATTCATCAGTCGACTAGAGGAACCTTTATCTGCTAACAAAATACACCAAGAAGCTGATCAAAAAGTTTGAACTAGAAAAAGGAAAGGTTGTTGGAACTCTTATGAGTCCCTCAACATGTTTGGATGCCGATACCTCAGGAAAAAGTGTTGATGAAAAACTCTATCGGGGAATGATTGTCTCATAGCTCTACCTTACTGCTAGTCGACATGTTTAGTGTATGCAAATATGTCAGATTTCAGTCGACTCCCAAAGAATCCCATCTGACTGCTGTAAAACGAATCATTCGTTAACTAATTGGGACCCAAGAATTTGTGCTATGGTATCCTCATTCAATAAATTTTGATCTAACTGGTTATTCAGATGCAGTTTTTGTAGGTGACAAGTCCGACAGAAAAAGTACAAGTGGATCATGTCAAATTCTTGGTGAAGCTCTTACTTTCTGGCAAAGCAAGAAACAAAATTCAGTTGCTCTCTCAACTACAGAAGCTGAATACTTGGCCCTTGGAAGCTATGGTGCTCAATTATTATGGATGAAACATCAATTGTTAGACTATAATCTCATTTATGAAGGCATTCCTATTTTGTGTGATAACACTAGTGCTATTAGTCTGTCTAAATATACTGTGCATCATTCTAGAGCTAAGGATATTGATAAAAAACATCATTTCATTCATGATCATGTCGAAAATGAAGATTTTTCGTTAGAATTTGTTGACTTCAAAAATCAATTAGCTGATATTTTTACTAAACCACTTTTGAAAAACATATTTTGTTTTTAAGGAAAAGTATCAGCATTATTTCTTTTTTCTAAAATTAAAATTATTTTCCCTACCATTTTTAATTAAATGATATTTACTTATCATAATTACCTGCATCTTTTACCTTCCCTAGGTCATTATTACCTGACTTTTCGCTCATGTCCCTTCAAGTCTTCACCCCTTCACATCCTCTTGAACCATCGTTTCTTCTCTCTTTAAAACCCTCATTTTTTGTTCCCTTCTCATCCCTCTCTGCTCTAAAACTCTTTAATGGCGAAAATCCCTCCTGAAGGATCTTGCCGTTCCAGCAAAAGATTGAAAAGTTCTACTCCTTCTCCATCCCATGTTGAGATTTCAGACTCTTTCTCCAACGACTGTCCTGAATCTGCCTTCTCTCTCAAAAAACCAACCTCCTCTATTCCTAAGAAAGAAGAAACAGATTCTTCTGTCTCATTTGATTTGGATGACATGCAAAAGTTCTGGAGCGTTTTTGAGAAAGGAAAATTCATTGACTTCAATAATCGACCGTTCGCTTATGGCCGAGTTATATGTCTGGAATAGCTTGAAGAATCTCACTTCTCCGTAAGTCATCTTTTCACCTTCCAAGGATTGGACCGTCTGTTCCTACTATGTGCTAATGAATTAGTGGAAGAACCCATCAGGATGTTTTATGCAAATCTTCAAATTAGTGCCGACTCTGATGATTTGAAACTCCGGTGCTGGGAAAAAGAATCGTTCTCAGTCACAGTCTCCTCGAAAAGGTTTTTGATGTTCATCTCTTCTGGTACATTCCATTTTTCTCGAGCTGCTGGCCAGATAACTTTGAAGTTTCTCTTGATGAAGAAAAAACTTTCATAGAAGATGATGATACTATGCTTACTGAATTTGGACCTACCACTATTTGTTTTGAAAATCAAATTATCGCTCATATTGTGGCCATAACTCTTCTTCCCAGTAAAGGATCGTTGAGCATTCTTTCTACAAGAGATGTGTTCATTGTCTACTGTCTCTTAAAGAAGCTAAAGATAAATTGGCTGGATTGGATTCTGAGTTTTATGCTAGAAAGTTCTCAAGACCCTGGTGGTAACACCAGGCTTCCCTATTGGATGATTGTGACTCGGATTATCAAATCCATGGGTGTGGATATATCAAGCTTCCCTGTGAAAGAAATCTCCTCAACCTACAATGATTGAGCCTTCTCTAGTATGGGTTACGTTCTAGATGAAGGAGTCTGGGTAAAGAAAGCCAGCTACAAACCCAAGATCAAGAATGCATCTCCTGAAGGTCCAAGCTGTGTCAAGATCGATGGTTCCCAAGATTCTATCCTCAACTCTCTTCTGTTTGAGGCCCAAGATATCAAACAGTCACTTGGTGCAGTGGTAGGTGACTTGCACAAGTGCACTGAACTTCTTGGAAAATTGTCCGCTGATGTATCAAGTTTGCAAGCTCAAATCTCTATCATTCAAAAGGAAGGGGTAAAATCATTCAATTTGGTTCTCAAGAAAGTCGACTCTGTTGCAGCGCGCGTCGAAGTCTCTAATAATGAGTTAGTTATTGCTATTCAGAACTCTTACTCCTCCCTCTCCACGCACATTGAAAAATCCTACCACTCCTTTTCTGAGCGTATTATAAATATGTTGAAGTACTTTCTTGGCCGTCGTTAACTCTTAGTGGTTCTTGTCTGATTTTGCCCCTGCGTGGGCTATGCCTCTCTGTCTCTATGTCCTTTTTTGTGATGAAGGGGAGAATTGGGTGATTGCGATTAGTGCCCCCTGATGTTTTGGTGATTGTTATTAATGCCCCTGATATTTTGTTATATTATTTAGTGATGCCCCTAATATTTTGTTATGAATGATATCTTTATGTGATGTTTTCTTATGAGTCACTGTTATTAATTCATTGTATGTGCTTAAATTCTTTATGAATGATTTGTTTGTAACACACTCTATCGAGTCCTGTATAGACAAATGTTTGCAGAATGGAATGACATGCATCAATTAAGGGGGAGAACATTTCAAACACCCATGCAGCAAGTAAGGGGGAGAAAACCAGAAGAAGTTCGTTTCCAGGGAAGTATTTCTAAATCACATCCCCAGATTTGTCATCATCAAAAAGGGGGAGATTGTTGAACTAAAAATTGGATTGTATTATTTTAATGATGATTAATAAATTCCATTTACGCAGGAAAAAAGGAAAGAATTGAAGTCAATTAGCTGCAATAACCAAGAGGACATGCGCAAATCAAATCAACAGAAGACAAAACATCCCTTCCAAATATGGATCCATCACTCACAAGGAAACCAAATCATCAAAGAAGGAAAAAAGGGAGAAACGCCAATCAACTATGAATTACCGAAGGAGCAAGCAGATTATCAGAATCAATCAGCCACAAATCAGCCCAGAGGAATATCAATCATCAACGAAACTGAAGGTCAAAGAAAGATTCAAGGATCCCAAAAAAGAAACATCTATCAAACTAGAAGAAAAGAGATATAAAAATCATCAATCTTCAAGATCTCAATCAGACCGAAGAAAGATTTAAGGATCCACAAAAGGAACATCTATCCATCTGGAAGAAAAGAGATGCTCGATATCTCCAATCATCAATCTTCAAGATCTCAATCATGGACCTATCTTAACATGATTGAGATAGACAAATCCCTTGGGTTACCTTAGAGAAAATCACTCAAGATCAAAAGGATTGATCTTCTACCTCTTTCCAGAAGAACTCTTCTATAAAAGACACCGAGGACATCATGAAGACCATGCAACTTCACTTGATCAACCTAGCAACTTCTTGTCTTACTTACTCATTGTATTCTGGAAAAGAAAAGATATGAGTGACTTTANTCCTGACCTGATCCAGCTTAAAGATTATATTCCGCAGGGGAAAGCGCCAGATTTCCAGGTAACAGAGGATGGAGTGCTGCGTTGTAAAGACCGTCTATGTTTTCCAGATGTTTCAGGCCTCCGCCAGCAGATTATGAACGAGGTACATTGCGCCCGCTATTCTCTCCACCCCGGTGCGATAAAAATGTACCATGATATCAAAGAGAACTATTGGTGGCCAGGTATGAAAAGAAAAATTGCTGAATTTGTAGCCCAGTGTCCTAACTGCCAACAGGTAAAAGCAGAACATCAGAAACTAGACGGGTTAACTCAGGACATAGCTGTGCCTCTCTGGAAATGGGAAGCAGTGAATATGGATTTTGTGGCAGGATTACCCCGCACAAGACATATACATGACTCTATATGGGTGATAGTAGACAGATTGACAAAATCAGCTCATTTCCTTCCTGTGAGAACTACTTTCTCGGCCGAAGATTATGCCGAGTTGTATATCCGAGAAATAGTCAGATTGCACGGAGTGCCAGTATCCATTATTTCAGACAGAGNCCGTACTAGACATAAACATGACTCTATATGGGTGATAGTTGACAAATTGACCAAATCAGCTCATTTCCTGCCAGTGAGAACTACTTTCTCGGCTGAAGATTATGCCGAGTTGTATATCCGAGAAATAGCCAGATTACACAGAGTGCCAGCGTCCATTATTTCAGACAGAGGAGCACAATTTACAGCTAGATTTTGGCAGTCGTTTCAGAGAGGTCTGGGTACACATATTAATTTAAGCATAGCATTCCACCCTTAGACAGATGGACAAGATGAACGCATCATTCAAACGCTCGAAGACATGTTGCGAGCGTGTGTGCTAGATTTTGGTGGTAGCTGGGATAAACATTTGCCCCTAATCGAGTTTGCTTATAATAATAGCTATCACTCAGCTATTCAGATGGCGCCTTTCGAGGCTTTATACGGGCGAAAATGCAGATCACCGGTTTGCTGGTTTGAAATAGGGGAATCAACGTTGATTGGGCCAGACATTGTTCAACAGTCAGAGGAAAAAAGTAAAGCTTATCAGAGAACGCTATTGACTGCACAGAGTCGCCAGAACTCATATGCAGATGTATGGCGCAGAAGCCTAGAGTTTGATGTGAATGACTGGGTATTCTTGAAAGTGTCTCCGATGAAAGGGGTGCTGAGATTCGGCAAGAAAGGTAAGCTCAGTCCAAGATTTGTTGGGCCATATCAGATTCGCCGAAGAATAGGCCAAGTGGCGCATGAGTTGAACTTGCCTCCAGAATTAGAATCTGTTCATCCAGTCTTTCATGTATCCATGCTAAGGAAATGCTTAGGAGNACGTATACTGGAAATAGTACCGATAAAGGTATTACGCTGGGAGGCCTCTGGTACCTCCTCCTGCTGCTGTAATTATCTTGTAACTGGATGGTGCCCTCTTTGAAAAGCCTGTCCCATGTATCTTTTGTTTCTTTTGGGACACATTCAGAATTAGCAAGTTGTGGAGGATTAGTGGCTCTTGAATGGATTTTACCAGGAACTGGAGGGGGTTTTGGAATATTAGGAGGTAGATTACAAACAGGAGAAGTTGGATCTTCAAGAAATTCCACACTGTCAACTGTGCCTCCTTCTTCCTCTTCTATGCGTATGTTGAAGGATCCACCAAAAGATTCAACAGCTGATGATAGCCAGGGAGTATGCAAGTCTAGTGATGCCATTAACTACTAGTTCAAATATTTAGTCAATAAAGTAATGTCAGGACCACCTATTGAATGACATAAAAGGCAAAAAACAAGTCTCTAACAAACTAGAAATCCATTATCATATAGCTAATCCAGTTCAAACAATCCAATACAACTCAACAATTCTATGCTGTTTGATTAGTATTCGACATCCCAAAGTAAAAAAAAATAAAAAATTAAAACAAGAAATTGCATCCATTTTATTTGTACTTTAAGCAAATAAAGGGGAATGAAAAGAAATACTGGAATAAAAGCTCAAAAGCACCAACACTAAGAACCTTCAAATATATTAGGGAGTAGGGACTAATAACTTTATACGTGCTAAATTCACTATTTGCTTTAACCGAATTTTCTTTCCTTCGAAGTCAGAAGCCTATTCCATGCTTTTTTCAGAACCCAAAATTGGGAAGCAACACTCACAAGTACCATTAGACCAAGAAGCAAGAAAAGAAGAAAGAAATTGCCAAACATGTCCCAAAAACTTCTCTTTATTCAAATATACATAAATCTTGTTATGAACATATACAACATTTATTTATCAAGAACAGAACTCTGCTCTCTTTGACTAATTTCCCCATTAAACTATTGCAACACTTCCCCACCATGAGAAAATAAGAATAAAAACATTCCATATAAATAGTTTTTATTTATTTATTATTATTAGACAATTAAGTTAAAAAGTATGAGAAACTCTAGATCCAAGGTTTACACTTCTGCCACTTCCAAGCCAGTCCTTCAAAATAAATGCCAGGCAGAATAAGTGTAACTACCCACTACATAACAAAGACCAAACAGAATCTTTTTTTTTTTTTTTTTGGTTTAATCAATTTGTGATATAGTAGAATTAAACAGTGGAAATTCCATTAGGAAAACAAAATCAAAACTTGATAACTAACTTAATAATAATCTAAACCAGTCACAGAAACATACCTTCTAGCAGATAGAAGAACAAAATCTGAAAATCTCTTTGAAAATTCCCTCTAGAATTGTTGATGATAAT
>JACEIK010004403.1:87372-97424 GCA_018107945.1 Datura stramonium
CTACCTGAGTACTAAGGATGGTATGTACTGTAACTCGGGATGGCCCTCGCGGCCTCAATCTGATGGAACTTAATACGACCCTCGCGACCTCAGTAAATGAAACTCTATATGGCCCTCATGACCTCAATAAATGAAACTCAAAATGGCCCTCGTGGCCTCAGTAAATGGAACTCTGTATGGCCCTCGAAACCTCAATAAATGGTACTCAATGTGTCCCTCGCGGCATTAATAAATGGAACTCAAAATGCCCCTCGCGGCCTCAGTAAATGAAATTCAGTATGACCCTCGCGACCTCAATAAATAGAACTCTGTATGGGATAACATCCAACTACTCAACATCGAAGTAAGACCATTCTAGCTAGATTAACTCAGACAAGAATTACTATTTTGTCACCATAGGCTTAATTTAGTTTATACCAGCTGACACCAATAGGTTTACTTCGAAGTAAGTTCAATAGAGCTGGTAAACTAAGTTAATAGCAGGCATTCCGAAAGCAGAATTGAAACCCTTCTCCAAGGTGGCTGGATGCTTTAAATAAGAAGATGACACACGGGCCGCACTAACATTACGACGAACGTAACTTGCCAGAGAAATAGCCTTACATACCTCAAGTGTTGACTTTCTGTCTAACTGGCAAGTTTCAATCTGTATTCAACAGCCCTTTCCAACTGTAATCGTATTACTGGGAGAATTAGACTAGTTCAGTACTAAATTCGGCAAAAACGATAACTTTTAATACTAATATAAACTATACTTTAACTTAATAAAGCACGGTTGAAAACGTATAATTTCTCGAGAGTTCAAAAGGGAGAAATACTTAATTGAAGCCTGTGATCGTATAGAAATTAGTTTGAAGCAATTATGATAACCTTGCTCGGCGGGGCTACGATTTGCCGAGTGAATTTCAAGAAAATAACTCCGCAGTAATGCTCCCTGCAGGCTTACAATCGGATACCTAAAGTTGATNAGGTACAGAAAATTTCCAGTTCTCCATCTAACCGCCAAATGGATCTGGATGAATCCTGCTTCCTATTAAGGTAGCTTCTTCTTCTTAAGTTTGTTGTCCTATCTCCAATGAAAATATGCAAATTGTTTATGACCTGAAAGATCTACTTCGAAAGACATGAAAAAAGGGCATAAAAGAGATGAAATATAGTTGTTGTACTTGTTGTCCCCTCTCCGAATAAGTTATCTTATTAAATACAGTTTAATTTCAACTTACATTTGACTAGAAATTATGCCTCTTATGTAGATGTAATGTGAAATCTATAGAACTCTATGTTGGAAAAGGAAAAAAAAAACAGTTGATAATATCGAAGGAGTATAGAGGAGAACAGTTGAGACCTTCAAAGCACCTGTGCAGAATTTTTGTAGAACCCTTGAAAGTTTAATGTCTCTTTGTACTTTTCCGCTGTCCATGCATACATTGAGGTACTATATGTTTCATTTGAAAATACTATGATTCTTCCTTGATGTACTAATTTTTGTGGGATTATATTGAATATGTTAGTTTGTTACAGATAAATTCTTTGAGGTTTTAAATATCACACAAACCTTCTTTCATGTTTGTGTAACAAAACTAAATTATTATTTTGCATAAAAAAATGATGAAAAAAAAAATATAAAACATAAAAACAAAAATTAAATAGAAGCTATTTCTCTATTCCCTACTAATTAATTTGTCTTTTTTTTCGATGTGCAATCTTTTTCAATTTATATTATATTTTTTATTTCTTTTATACTTATCTTTTTAATGAACGAGAGTTATTTAAAGAAGTCAAATGGAAGGTGATACATAATTTGAGGAGTTATTCTTTAAATAGTCACTCAACTTATGAGAATATCTTACTAAAGTTATTTTCTTTTACAACAATAAAATCACTTAAACTTATGGGAATACAAAACACATATTTGACAGGCTAAATCCATAAGGTTAAAAAAAGGTTACTTTAAAAAGTTTCTTACCCTATTCGTCCCTGATGTAGTATTACAATTGCCTCTGATGTAGTATCCATGACATTACAATTGCCTCTGATGTGGTATCCATGACATTACTGAACTTCTTTTAAAGTGTCACTGACCACGGCAAATTATTGGTGTTTCAGATACAGTACAGTATCAGTATTTATCTCATATTTTTTTTATTTTTAATTAAGAAATATGTTAGATATTTATNCTATTTAATAGAATCAAATAAATATTTTATGTATAAATTATATGTTTGAGAAAATAGCATTTTCAGTCCTTGGGTTATTGTTATATTGCGATTTTGATCCCTGTGTTATCCGAGCAAAACATATTTAATCTTCAATTAGACAATGTGGGCTATTTGAATCCAATAACACGGAACCCATCAAACTAAACAAACTGTTAATTGCTAATAAGGACACTTTAGGCATCTAAAAAAATATGATTTCTGCGTTATACATTGTTGAAAAACGCACTCGTTCTGTTAGCCCTAACTTTGCACATTTTTGGACGTACATTGCAAAACTCCCAAATAATACTTGTGTCGTGTTGAATACAATGGTGGAATTGCGTTCTAAAAGTGGATTACTCTTTACCCCTACATGTAAGTACTCAATATAAATTAATGATTTATGCAGCAATCAAAGCATATGTGCTAGAATACTTTGAACTATTGTTCCTGGATGATCTTTGAATTCTTCGTACTCCTTTTCAAAAATCTTAAAGAATATTATTGTAATACAACAATTATTTATCATCAATTGGTTAATCTCAATAGAGTTATCGCTCTATTTGTCTCAGAAACTTCCAATTTCCTTTTTATTGAACTCCTACTGGTATGAGTTTAGATCTGAAGATTTATAAATCAAAATGCAATTTTTATTTTTATTACAGTAATAATTGAACTGTTTTAGGAGGGGTGGGGGTGATCATGACAAAAGGCAGAAAGATAAATAGGCAAATGAAGAGTTATTGACACTAAATCTCAAAGTGAAGTCTAATGTAATAATATTGCACTCTTTGATACAACAACATTTATAATTACGGGGATCTAATTGAATAACCAAATTGAGGCAAGCACTGACACTTGAGCTATTTGGGTGATACTCCTTTCATTTATGAACTTCTCTATCTTCATCTTCTTTTGAAAAAAGAAATTAATATTTTTACATATGATTTCAGTGTTGGTATTAAATTTGCTTTATTTCAATGAAATTTATATCCCTATCTTTTAAAATTTATAGTTAATTTATTTGAACGAAATTAATACATCATCCTTTTTAAAATCTCTTTGCAGACGAAGGTCATCTAGATATGTATACAATTAAGCTACATTATATGAGACGATGAGTATTTGAGCCAGAGATGAATTACATCGGTGGAAAATTCGATTACTATGACTGCTGTAAGGGAGACAAAAACTATATTATTCAGATGAGACAATGCATGAAAAAGTAAAAAGTTGACGATAGAAAAGTAAAATTCTGATTTAAGTTTGGACTTCATTTTGAGGCTAGTATCAGACTCTTAACAATTGATTCTAACATATATAACCTTATCTATGAAATACCAGAGAGTAGAGAGGTGGACATATTTGTTGAGCATACAGATGAGGAACAATGGAGCTATAATGTGATTGATTGTGAGGGACAACTACAAAGTGAAGAAGGCTTAATAGATGTGAATGTTATAGATGATGGTAATGATAGTGATGCTACAAGTGAAGATTGTGAGCCATCTCATGACTTTGACTATCCCGTGGAAGAAGATGACATGATTTTAGATCAAATAAATGAATCTATTATTGAGTCAGTTGCTATCAAAGGAAAAAAATAAAGATAATCAAGTTTGTGAAACTAAGAAAAATATGAATTTTGAGATTTTAGCAGATATGCTTCCCAACTTTCCTAGTGACAATCTAGAAGATGGTTGTGTTGCATCAGACGAGGAATTAATGAGTTTGAATGGGGACTCTGATGATGATAACCCTAAAAGATCCATTGTTTTTAATCCAAGCAAGGGTTTGGAGGATTCGAAATTTGAATTTGTGATTGATATGATTTTCAGTAATAGTAAAGAGTTTAAATGAGTAGTTGAAGTACATGCTGTGATGCAAAAAATAGATATTAAGTTTAAAAGGAATGAAACTAGGAAGCCAAGAGCAATTTGTAAGGTATCAAGTTGCAAATAGTTCATATTTGCACAAAGGCAAATCAAGATGAACATTTCAAGATCAAGACAATAGGTCCTAATCATTCATGTGGCGACCAAAGAGACAACAAGACGATTGACTCGGGATTTTTGGCTAAGAAGTACAAAGAAGAGTTTAAAACTAATCCTAATTGGGGTGCGAAAGAATTTCAAGCTCATGTGATGAGAACTCACAAGCGTACAATAAGTAGAAATCAATCTTACAGGGCAAAAAGAAAAACAATGGACTCAATCACTGGGATTAAAGAAGAACAATTTAATATGTTGTGGGATTATTGTGCTGAACTACGAAGAAGTAATCCAGAAACTACATGTATCTTGAAGTTGGATGATAATTCAAAAAAAATCGAAGGCAAGATAAGGTTTTTAAGCAGGATGTAGACCTATTATAGGGGTTGATGGATGTCATTTGAAAGGACATCAAAAGGCTGAAAAACTCTTGACAACAGTAGGTATTGATGGAAATAACATGTATACTATTGCATTTGCTGTAGTGGAAGGTGAATTGAAAGAAAAATGGAGTTGGTTTCTCACTCTTCTTGATGAAGACCTAGGAATCTCACAAAATTCTTTTATATGGACTTTTATCTCTAATAAGTAAAAAGGTCTACTTCCTGCATTTGATGAAGTAATTCCAAATGTGGCACACAAATTTTGTGTGAGGCACCTACACAACAACTTCAAGAATGAAGGTTTTGGAGGGCAAGCATTGAAGGAAGTCTTATGGAAAGCTGCAAGGGCAACCACTGAACTTGAATTCTCCAAGTACATGGAAGAAATGACAAATTTGGATTCAGAAGCCTCAAAATGGTTTATTAATAAGCCTCCTATTCATTGGTCAAGGGCTTTTTTTCTTCTTTCACAAAATGTGATGTGCTATTAAATAATTTGTGTGAGTCATTTAACAGTGTACTGTTGGTTTCAAGAGACAAACACATTTTGACAATGCTTGAGTCAATAAGAATGTACATGATGTCAAGATTGCAGAAGAATATAGATAACATGATGAAATGTGATAATAGAATCTGTCCAAAGATCTTGTTGAAGTTAGAGCAAAACAAAGCCAAGGTTGCTGAATGTATTGCTACTAAATATGACCAATTCCACTATCAAATTGAGGACATCTATCTTAGACTATTCTCTGTTGATCTTAAGAAGATGATATGTTCTTGTAGGAGATGAGACTTAATTGGAATACCTTGTCATCATTCCATTGCAGCTATTTGGGTTAAAAAGGATGAACTAGAAATATATGTTCATAATTGCTACACAGTTGAACAGTATATGAAGAGTTATGAACCCTCTATGTTGCCAATTAATAGTTCTGAACAGTGGCCTAAGACAGGATTAGAACCACCAGTTCCACCTGGATACAAAACTCAACCAGGTAGACTGAAAAAGCTATGAAAGAGAGGAGCTGATGAGATAGTTTCAAAAATATCGAAGCCCAAAAAGCATACCTTATTGAAAGCATCCAGAAAAGGTCAAAAGAAGAATTGTGGTGCATGTGGAAAAACAAGACATAATAGAAGAAGATGTTCTATTCTTACGCGAAGCCACCCAGAAGAAGTTCAACAACAACCTAGAAAAGATGACCCTTTTGATGGACCAAGTAATGTAACAGAAGTAAGTACTTAAAAAATATTAGATTAAAATACCCCTTATTTGGGTTCTTGTTCAATTTAATATCTAAATATTTTATTTTGTTATAGGTTTCAAGTATTATCAGTGAGAGTGGAGCATCAATGAAATCTAGTTCCTCATTTGTGAGCTCACAAATTGTAATTCATTTTGTTATCTTCTATTTGTATCATCAATATTAAAACTTACCAGCAACCTTATGTTTTAAGATGCATATTGCAGATCAAAAAGCTTAACCAAAAAACAACACATTCTAAAGAGAAATTGATGAGTTATGCATTCATTTCAGCACAAAGTGATGGGCATTCCAGGGAGGATACAAGATCATTCCTCATCCAAAGAGGAGGAAGGCAATATACCCACCATCAAAGTTAAGAGAGACACTTTCACAAACCAGCAAGAGAGGAGTAAAGGGTCCATATGCTAATAACAAATCCGTTGGCTCACATAAATAAAGAAATCAAGAAAATGATCACAACTAAGATTGTGCTTTTACATCAATTTCCTTTATAGTGAATTTAAAGTTAGTTATGCTTTTGAAGATAGACAAATATTCTTATTTTTTTTCTTTTTAGATGGAAAACATTGTATGCTTTCAATTTCATTATTTACACTTATTTCATAAATTATCATTATTTAGGGAGGATTCCTCATGCTCATGATAACTAAGAATTAATTTTTCTTACAAGTTTTGTAATGTAACTTTTTTATTTTTGGTAAAAAATTTATTCGGTAGTTAATTCACATAATTTGCTGATAAAAAATAAATGAAGGGATAGATGTGTAGAAGATGTGCTTGAGCTCCAAATAGAAAAACACAAGTACGACACATCCATGAATGTAAACTATAGAAATTAGCCACAACTATCTTAGCCATGAAATATTAGCTCAAGTGCACTATATTGCAGGAAATACAAAAGATTACTCACAATTTAATAACCCTTGATTCAGCTAGGATAAGTGCAAATCAAGTGACTAAAAGCTTAAATTAATTCTATTTACACTTTTTAAGAACAAAACATGCCACGTTAGCATATACAAACCAATATGCGATAAAAAAACTAGGACATACGAAAAAAAATAATTTAATGGGGGATTGACACAAGAGTATAAGTTTAAGATAAAATTGACATTTTTAAAACCAAAAAAATATTAGCAAAATCCTAGTCTCTAAATATTGACATTTTATAGCCAAAAATCACTAAATCACGCTTCAATATTAAAAAATAATATTATGGCTTTTTCATAGACATAAATTTAGGAATTTAATAACTGTATACATAAGAATTTTATCTGTAATTTTTTCCTTTAAAAAAATAGTTGCCTACAAAATTGCATAAGCAATTTTTTTTATTCTACCATGCAAAACAGATCCCAACAGAATGTTTTATTAGAAAACTTTTAGATACATTCATAAATTTTAATTAATCAAATTTATTTATTTATATATTTTAAACAAATTGAGTAACTAATATATTATAATATTTACCTTTACATCTATTTGATGTGTTACACCCCGTAAAAATCTCATCAGTTAGTAGGCGTACGCGTGGGTTGTCCTGAGTAAAGAAAGCTTGACGCGTGTAGAAAGAGCCTTGGAAATAGGGTCGGGAAAGGCCAGGCTGTGAGGGGCCAGAACGACGCGCCAACCCTCCTGTGCACTAGGCAGCGCAGCGCGCCAGGCATGTTGGCGCCCTGGGAGGCGCGACGCGGCACGCCTTTGGCGCGATGGCCGGCGAGAGGCGCCTCCCAGTCCACCGCCCACACTTATATAAATACCCCCTTAGTTCAATTGTAACTCATGTCACAAATGAGCCCTCGGCTAGAGAGAGTGCTACGCAACTTTCACATAAATTTCCTCCGATCACGCTGCCAAATACTGTCAAAACTCAAATTAACTTCAGGTATCGAGTTCTAAGCCTGCGGGAAGCATTTCTATAGAATTATTTTCTTGAAATACGCTCGGAAAATTGGAACTCCGCCGAGTAGAAGCTATTAGAATTGCTCCAAATTGATTCCTAAATGGCCACAGGCTTTAGATAAGTATTTCTCCCTTCTGAACTCTCAGGAAATTATAGATTTTCGGCCGAGTTATTCGAAGTTGAGTTATAGTTGATATTATTATTGAAAGTTATCAATATTTATGGAGTTTAGTATTGAAATTAGTTCTATTATCTCAGCATAGAGGTTACAGTTGGTAAGAAATGCAGTTTGCAAGTCAAACCTCGCCAGTTAAATCAGAAAACAGCATTCTAGGTATATTAAGGCAAATTCCTTTAGCAAGTTATTTTCTATCATATTGTAATACGACTTGAACCCTCGTAAGAAGGTCAGAAGTATGTCTACTGTGGTTAGCTGCTATTGTTAGTTGAGACCAGTACTTTATGTTTAGTTTTGGATTGACCCTGCCCTGTCTAGCCTTCCGTGACCAACCCCAGGTTTACAAGCTGTATCGTCGCCTGCCAAGGGCTATATGACGTTGCTCCAAGGAGAAATATGCCGTCCCAAGGGATGATGCAGAGGCCCAAGGGACATATTATAGTCCATTCCATGGCTGGACAGTTATCTTTATTCCGTATCGACGTCACACCCTCGTCGAGCCTGGTCCCAGGGTGTAGTTATCAGGAGTCTACTGGACTCAGACACAGCTACAGACCAATGGCCAAGTGGGCTCAATTGCAGACCCAGGGGACCGGTAGGTTGGCTATAGTTACTAGTTGATTCACTTTAACCTTGTTAGGAGTATGTAGATTGAAGTGTACTCGCCGGGGCTTGGGGGGGCCCCGAGCAGGTTATTCTGTGCTGATTGTACCTTCCAGGCTTCTGGGGGCCAGGTAAGGTTCCTATTTGTACTATTTACTGGTAGATTAGACAACAGGTCGTTAAGCTATTCAGGTTGTATTTCTATCCCTTCTATTCAGTTGCTTTCAGTTTCATTTTAGTTTTATTCAGTCATTTCTACTTACTGCCTTACATATTCGATACATATTGTACTGACGCCCATCCTTGGGTGCTGCATTACTTGCCTGCAGGTGCGGATAGACGCAGATCAGGACCTTCTTAGCTTTCATCCAGAGTCAGCAGTACAGTTAGCTCCCTTCCTCCGGAGCTAATAGTTGGAAGGTTTGCTCTTTTTGATTGTATAGTTTATGGGTAGGTCGGGGCCCTGTCTCGATTATTATTCCACTCCTAAAGGCTTGCAAACTACAAATTTCTAGTTGTTCATTTTGTTGTTGGCCATGTGGGGCCTGTCGCGCCCCATTTTTTCCTCGCGGAGAAAGCGGGATTCGACATTGACAACTCTTAAGGGTTGAAAGTTGAAGAGAGTCGCCACCTAACGAATTTAAGGTGCGTTAGGGCACCATTCTAAGTCAATTATTTCCTAGGTAACCAGAGTCGGGTAAGGAATTTAATTACCTCGAAAGGAAGGTGTTAGGCACCTTTCGAGGTCCACAAATGTGGTTCCCGGCCGTACTCATTAAATGAGAATTTTACTAAGTGAGCAAATNGTCACCAGAGTTGGGCAAGGGCTTAAGTTACCTCGAAAGGAAGGTGTTAGGCACCTTTCGAGGTCCACAAATGTGGTTCCCGGCCGAATTCATTAAATGGAGAAATTAGCTAAGTGATCAAATAAACTTGATGAATTATTAAGCCTTAAAACCGCTAAGTGATTAAAAAAGGCCAATTATTTAATTTAAAAAAAAACTAATGTATCTATATAATTTAAACAAACTTTAATAAAAGAAAGAACAAATTATTTGCAAACTAAGTGATGAAATTTAAGCAAATAAAAGTTATCTTAACCAAATAAACGCCAAACCTAGATTATTATACTAAAGGATATGAAACTTAAGCGATAAAGATATTAGGTCGCAAACTTAATTATTACCTATTATTTTAAAAATACTTTACTAATTAATCGACTAGATTTTAGACTAACGAGAAAGAACACGTTAAACCATATAATAGTAGAACTTGAGCTCATGATAGCATAAATTCTAACTTCCAAAAGAGCAAAGAAAAGAAAGTTAGAAATAAATTTATAACAATCTAAATGCGTTTAAAAGAAATTTTTGAAAGTTTAAAATGTTTGTTGCTTTATAGGGATGATAACACAATATGGTGAATCGTGAAACTTCAACCTTAGCAACGAATTAATTTGAGGTCGTCTTTAAGTTAAAATAAATATAGTAATAGAATAAAATATAAAAATTTAATATTATACACTTAC
>JACEIK010004404.1:18731-31434 GCA_018107945.1 Datura stramonium
TTTTCAATTAAAAATCATGTTTCTAGTCTTATGAATTAAAAGCCCATTGATGAGATGTTCATGAAGGATGAGATTTGTGATGAATGTATGATGATGATGATGAGATATTATGATGAAAAGCATGTTTTAAAGCTACCCATGTTTACATTTATGTTTTCAATGAGAATATTCCTATGTATGATAAAGCTTTGGGAGATGCCCACATGTCTAAGTATGAAGTATGATTTCCCGAACTAAGCTTACCACATGGTTTTGGAGCGAAGACTCCCAATTATATTTTCAGCTTGTGGTATGTTTTGAGTTAACGCTTCTCATATGCATGATTTCATATATGAGATGTATTTGATTATTGATCTTTATCAATAGACGATGTTGAGCTTCATTACAACATGATGTTGAGCATATGCATATTTTTGGGACATCCTCTGTGAGCTATCCCAGGCCTTAATGGCCCACGAGTTTGATATCAATATCATGGTATCATCCCTAGCTCTAACAAGGCTTTGAATGGCTCTGCCCACTTGAGTGTGATAGTTGGAACCACGTAAGCTCTATCATGGTATGTTGGTTAAAAGATGAGTCTCCCATTGTTCCTCATGATTTCAAATATGCATATTCATTACTCATGAGATTTATATATATATGCATGTTCTAAAGAAAGTTTGACTCAATGTTCAACCTCACTTAAAATGTCAGAATTTAGCTTTGAGTCAATCGATCAATTATGATGATATGAAGTTATGTTATGAAGAGATCATGATTTCAGAAAGAATGCATGCAAGCCTTACTCTTAGATTATTAATGTTTTTGATTTACTTTATACGTTGCCTTTAAATGATTTTATTTACTTAAGCGGTTTTACTTGCCTTGCATACTCGGTACATTCCACGTACTGGCCGCATACTCTATGTTGTATCTTCTAATGATACAGGACCCGACTCGCAGGTTCAGCCCCGCTCGTAGTCAGATTATTAGAGTTAGCATTCATATTGTGGGTGAGTCCTCATCTCCCGAGGATGAGACTATTAAGATTTCTTATATGTATTTCAGTTTCAGCTTTTTTGAGTTAGTTGGGGGGTATTGTCCTATCAACTCATCACCTTTGGAGGCTTTTTATACATATGTATGAATTTAGCCTCGGATTTCAAATCCTAATGTTATGTTAAGTTAGACTTCCGTTATGATCATATTGTTGATTATTAAGTTTCATTAGTTGAGTTAGATGTATCTTATGCCATGGGTCAACATGGGGTCTCTCAGGACTCCTTTTCCGGTGTTACGATCCGGGCCTCTGTTCGGGTCGTGAATCACATATCTCAAACTTAGAGCTCTTTAACATGAAAATTCTAGGCAACTGACTAGGGGCTTCCTTAAGATAAATGAAGGATTATAGTGGTGGTTTAGACAACAGAGGAATGCTTCGTGTGAAACTTTATAATATAAAAGGAGCTTAGGAAGCTTAGCGGCATTATAAATAGTTTAGAAACTTCCAGGAAAAATCCTTTAAAACTTGAAAAAATAATCCAACACGTAGGACAAGTAATGAAAGATAATTGTTTTAAAAAGTATGAAAAAGAACTTTTCTTTAACTTTAGTTACTATCTCAAAAATATTCGATTCTAATCATTTTATAAGAAGTCAACACTTTACTGGCTATTCATCAACATAACACAAACTGAACATAAACAACTTTATTTATAACTCTTTTTCTAAATGTCTTTAGGAAAGGGTAAAATTGGACTTAGGAGTAACAAGTCTAAGAACGACCCATCGTTTGATGTCTTAGACGACGGCGTTGAATGATTCTTTAGATCCAAGTATAACTTATTTGGGCTGAAATTATATGACCCCATTCCATTTAAAGCGTTCACCGTCTCCGTGTATTCCAGTATCCCGTCTCCTTCATAATTCATCATCACAGCTGCCAATGTATAAATAGTCATCATCTCTTCCACAATCATTGGAAGCTTATCAAACTCCACCTTGGTGTTTGAGCGAGGGAATATTCCCTTGATGTATCTTGAGAGATTCACAAAAGAAAAACAAATAAAAGCGTAAAAAGGGACATAACTACCAAAATGTCAAATAAAAGAAAATAATCTAGTCTTAGTCGTATTTCCCAGCAACGACGTCACTTTTTGATAATGCTCAAACCATACCTCCTACCAAAGTATGAAGCGGACATTGTAAATAAAGAACCCAACTAGAGGTTGGGGCCGAACACACAGGGAATATGGAAGAGCTAGACTAAAGCCGGTAAGTGAACTTGTTAGGTAGTTACTCCAAATTGGGGGTTCTAAAGAAAACAATAATTAGAAGCACAGTTAAAAATTTAGTTGAAATCAAGAATGAAAGATAACTAGGGTTTTGTGTTCCCCATGGGTTCATAACTGCTTTCGGTATACATACGTGATCATCAGCAATGCTTACTTGTAGAACTAATACTCAGGTTCATTCAAACGACTTGTTCGTCTCTATTGAATGACTATACTCAATCACCGGGTTAGGTCTCATGAACGATTGCAAATTAACTGTTATCACTATGTCCCAAATTTAACTATCCTGCAACCACAACTCAAGTTAATACAATGATCATTAAGATCAAGGCTTTGTTGTAATTCTCTTTTCCTAATCTCTACCTTTCTAGGCTAGAGAAAGTAAAGAATTCAGGCATGTCCTAACGTTGTACACCGCTAAGAAATGTTTAAGCATGAAGAGAATACAATACAAGTGTTTTGTATTGGTTTTGAATCACTTTTATGTAACCCTAGCTTGTTAATCCAACATGGTTCTCAAAACCCTAGCTATGGAGGTTTTAGCCTCTCATAGTTACAAGATTGTGATTTGCATTCATAATTAAATACATAAATCAATACTTGCAATTATGAATGGGAGAAAAAATTCTTTGTATTAATGAGAAATATCCTCAAGAACAATATGAAGATCAAAAGAAAACCAAAAAAAGGTTGATCACAAGTTGAACAACTCAACTTTCACTTCTAATTCTCTATAACTTGATTGCTAATCACTCTTAATCACCTCTCTAATGAAAATAAAACATAAAACTTATTTATACAGACATAAAAATCATTTTCCTAGTCTAACATTGTGAATTTCCATAACCGAAGCCGCATGCATCACGACGTGTCCTATGACCCGTAGCAGGTATGTACAGGTCGTACCTACTTCCCGTATGTCATTGACTGCTGAAATTTTTCTAAGTGTTTGACCTTTGTATGACTCGTACATGCTTCTAACGATTCATACTGAGCATCTGTGGCTTGACTCTGAGACTTTGAAATTTTTTTGAAGTTCATCACGAGTGCTTTGGTACGACTCTTACCTTGATGCCATGACTCGTACTGTCTATCCATAGTAGAAGTCAGCCTCTTGTGCAAATCTTCTTAATCTTTCCACGACTACTTCACTACGACTCATACAAACTTTGCACGACTCGTATTGGGAGTCGTAGGATTCACTTCTTCATCCTTAGACTTCTGAAACTTCTCAGGACTAGCAGTACTGCTCGTAGCACCTTCCTACGGCTTGTACTGAGGACTGTGAGTTAAGCCTATTTTCTGCACTTTTGGGCTATCTTTTGCACATTTTTGCTCCAACACCTATTTATCCTATAACTAAAGAAAAAGTACCTCATATCCATATAAATATACCTAAGTCCATGCTATTATCTTAATTTTGAGCGTCAAAAGTTATGTAAACTCACAACATATCTCCCGTTGTTTGATGTGACAAGTCATTGTGAGTAGGTCATTGTGAAGGTGGTCTTGGCCAAGGAAGGCTGGAATGAGTTATGGGACGACTCGTTATAAGGAACAACGAGTCATTGTAATTTTCCCTTGGGAGGATTTTGTTGCTTCCCTAGCATACGCGGTCATACAAGTAATACAGTGGCTTTGTTTCAGAGCCGGATGTCAAACCCACAGGGACTGGACTAATTCAACGACTTATCAAGTTAAAGTTTCAAGTTAACCTTCACAAATGTTTATTTTAGAAATTTTAAAATATTCTTATTAAATTTAAGTGATGATCACAAATACTCGGGAAACAATAATAAGAAGCATCTAGAGTTCAGGCCTGACAATCATGCAATGCTACAATTCACAATGGTTCAACTATATAAATTTCAGTTGTTATCTCACAGAGTTAATATGCAGTGTTCACGATCTCTTGAGCCTCTAAACACATCAAACTAGTCTCACACCTACATCGTTGAGCAGGGAAATGACATCCTAATTTGTGAGCAATTAACACTGTGGATGTGGTCTACGGGGTTTATGCCCTTGATTTGGACTTTCGTACCTCTAATCATTTAACCTAACTTAGCTTCACAACTACTTCTATCAGCGGTGATGTGGCAATTCTAAGTCAGTGTCTAGCTATTGTCCCGTCTTATTAACCAAGAAAGGTGAATTAGGTATAATTGCTACCCTAACCGCGAATCCTATCGTAAAGACAAGAACTTGCTCCCTGCATTTTATCGTTCTAACCTAGGGTTACTCTTTCCAGCTTTTGCCTAAGTTTAACAAGTTTATATTCATGGTGATAAAGCATAAAAACAACAATCATTAAGAATGCAGTACAAAACAACAACTAAAACTCAAACCAAAGATGAAAATCGAGCAATTACATTGATATCATGTGGCCTCAACCCTAGAGGAAGGATTTTAGCCACTCATGTTCATACAATTACTTAAAAACATGTTTAAAGTAAAGTACTTACAAAAATGATAAAAGACAATTAAAGTTTCCTAACCCAAGGTAGCTTTTAAAGAAGTGCATGGGTGATNTTACTTAAAAACATGTTTAAAGTAAAGTACTTACAAAAATGATAAAAGACAATTAAAGTTTCCTAACCCAAGGTAGAGTTTCCTTCATTCTCCCTTCGCTCCATTCCGTCTCTCCAATAATATTTCATGATATATGATTTTAGGAGCTAAGTGTTAAATTTATACTAAGTGAAAAAATGAAATTTTGGCCGTGGATGGACTCCCTCCGTGTCATGGACCTAGTCACACCACTACTGCTCCCTGACACAGAGCAAACATGCATGCTCACTGGAACTCAACAGTTTCATGTTGAGGGTGCAGGCTATGCGCGATGCCTGGCGTGGCACAGCCCATCTCGCGCGCGACGTACAGCGTGACATGCCCACTGGCGGGCATCATGGCATGGCGTGGCATGGAGCCAACGCACAAGCGCACTGGATGGAAGCTTCTCGCGCGCGCATGGCATGAGCGTGGCACGATGCTAGCCTTGCCCTGGCATGTCCACTTGCCTTCTATTACGATTTTATCCGAACTCCATTCCTTCACTTCAACCATCACTATTTAGTCACTCATATGCATTTTACACCTACAAAACAAGGACTAATCTTGTTGGTTAGTGTGGGCTTATCAATATACATAATCACATGAGAATATAATCAATTAAATTGACAAACACACCTAAATTAAGTTATAAAATAGCACTTGGGCACGTAATTATTCCCAAGATCACTACCCCACACTTAAAGCCTTGTTCGTCCTTGAACAACTCTATTACATCTCGTGCACATGAAGAACTCACACATTGCTAATTGAAACAAGACAATGAAAGCTAAGGCTATACCGATTGTTTTAGATAGAAAGTTTAAAAAAAAGCATGCAAGATATAATCACTAAAATCACATATAACTATGTTAAGACTTCCTAGACTTAAGAATCGACTGTCAACCTTAACAAACTCATGCAAATTATCCAATAAAGAAATCCGATATGAATTCTATCCTTCATCAAACACGTGCCCTCACACAAGAGAGTTACCCATTTTCGCTCATATATTTTCAAATTATAACCTGTATGGGTATATGAATAAGAAATACGCTCACTCTCAAAAAGAGTTCACATGCAACATGTATTGACCCATAAGCTTGCCGTTAGTGTATTACTCCGCTAAATTAGGAATGTTTGAAAGTAAGATCAAGTAGGACTTATCAGGTTGTGATGTAAGCTAAGGAACGGGTAGGTACTATTCTGGAAGGTAATAGTGACTATCTTCCCCCAAGCGCTTTTAATACATCACACTTTCATTACGTACATCTCCTCTCTTATTTCACCTTTATTCTTTTCACTCATAAATTTGCTTTTTTGTTTCCCTATTTCTTTAAGCACATTTAGCTTATTAGTAAGGAGTACTTAAGCAATTTTTTCATTCTTTTGTTCTCTTACTCCCTACCAATACTCATGCATTTTCAAACAAGTACACCTCTAATATTTTCCTCAACCCCCACAACCGTTATTTTTCCTTCTTTTTCACCATTCTAACTCCTTTTAAGCGCTTAGGAGTTTTTCATCAAATTCAAGGCTAGTGAAAGAAAAGGATTAAGCTTATGTTGCAGCTATCAAAGAATAGGCTTAAGGCTCAATGGGGCTAACTAGGATAAGACATTCAAGGTAGGTAAAGTGAGGGATAAAAATTAAGCTCATTCAAAGAAATGCCTAAATCGTCGCCTACAATCGACATCCCTCATTTTGTTTTGTATACACACCAGACAAGTTATATACACTACAAAAGAGCATGGAATATTAAAAAACCATACACTCACAAGACATGCTCAATTCAAGATAGATTAAGTAGACTCTCAACTCAGCTAATCACAAGAATTCAAAATTAAGCTTTAAGTACGTAGAGTCACATTCAAGAGCCTAGGTGTCTCAACAAAGTTATACAACTAGTAAACATGTGTCTAAGTTAAAAACATTTACGTCTTACAATCATGTATAGCACATAACAAGAACATCAAACTATCAATCAGCTCAGGGTTCAATACCTATTGACTAATTTTCCCTCAAGACGGTTGTCATCTATCCATCGTCCGGAAAGTCCCTAACTATGACTGAAAATTTATGTACAAACAAATGAAATTTTTTATTTCTAAGTTCAAAGTGCCTCCCCTACGAAAAAGAACCAAAAATAAAAACCAAAGGGTGGGTGAATTGTGCTCAATTCAAATTTTTTCAACAAAAACATTATATCCAGCACCACATTCACCCGAAATAACTAGCAAAAAATTCTGAAATTTCCCTCACCCCACACTTAAAATATGCGGCGTCCCCAAAGCATAAAATAAAATTAACACACGGGTGAGAAATACTCCCTAAGGCCTATAGGCCTTGCTAGCAGCATGTTTTCCTCAATTTTAGAACACGTCGGTCACCGACCCAACACTCATCTTTTTCTATTCTCCTTAGTTTCCTCTTCTAAGGGTACTCAGACTTCCCCTCAATCTGTGCTTAAGTCACCACAACAACAATAAAAAAGTGAAAATAAACAAAATCAAATCAAAAGAAAAATAAAATTGTAGTTGTGGTACCCTTGGGTTGCCTCCCAAGCAGCGCCTAATTTTACGTTGCGACATGACGCAGTAAGTTTCACCAATTTTTCGTCCACTTTGAGGATATGAATCTCACCCTTAATTTCTTCTCCAGTTTCCTCTTATGCTCCAGGGGTGGTGGTGAAAAAATGAAAGGACCAAGCAGTAGATGTCGCCTCTGGCACTTATTGGCCCTCACGTAAGTAAAGTAATTTTGTCTCTCGGAATCAACAAATTTCAGAATATACAAGGCTTGTTCCTCCTCTAGACCTTTCTCTACAAGCTTGGAAGACTCTATTTGTAGGTTTTCAACCAAACATAATGTAAATAAATGCTTTGAGTGGGGTACAATACACCTCAACTCTGAAACTGCATTGTCCTTGATTTCCCTACTTGTGTATAGAGGTGGAAAAATCAGCCCATGATATCATAAGCTGCCCAACTTGCTTAAGTTTGGACTGATAATTGACCCGCTCATTTATTAGCTCAGCCCATTTCAACCCAACTCATTTTAATTCATCTAAGTTTGGGCTTATATATGAACCAAATTGATTAATAAGAAATCTTGTCAAAATATTTTCAAAAAGACATTTTATTTTATTTAATATGTTATATTTAGTCATAATAAAGAAAAATATCAATTGTATAAGTTATCAAAAGATTGTAAAAGAATAAATAAAGCAATTAAAACTTAACTAGAGTTGAGCGAGTTGGGTTATGACCCGCATTTTAGCCCATTTCAGCCCAAGTAACTTTTGGGTAGGTTAATAACCCACCGATTTATTAACTCAGCCCATTTTGACCCTCCCATATTCAGCCCAACCCGCCCATTTTCCAGCTATACTTGTGTACACCTACTCCACATCAACATCTGACTCCACATGAATGTCAAATGGTTGGAACTCTATCTCTCCTTTCATGAATGGATTGTCCATATGTGTGAGACCATCACGAAGACTCTCAAGAGCTTCTAACTGTTGAGCTTGTTCCAAGAATTCACCATTTTCTTCTCCTTGCAGTCCCACTTGAGTATTAACTAAAACCGTTACTTGCAAATCAACGGAATCTTCATCCTCAGTCAGCAACTCCGTGAACTTGGCGCTTAACATTTTTAGGGCCTCTCTATTTTCCTTAGTCTGAAAGCCCATTACATCCATCTGCTCCCTCATCACTTCTGTCTACTCAAGGACCTATTTTAACATGTTTTCTATCTGGGCTTGGTGTTCCAAGTCCTCCTTTTCATCATTCATGTACTCATCAAAAACAACAGAAGGATCGTGGTAGCGTCTTGGGGGAGAGGCATACGAATTTGGACAACCATTCTAATATCCATCCTGACCACCACATATACTACAAGTGTGACAGTTTTGTGACAAGTGGGGTCCTCCTCAATTTAGACAAGCCTCATCGAAATATGAGTATCCACCATTCAACCCATTTGTGTTCCATGATGTCTTGTAAACAGCGGTATCAAACTCAAAACAAAAATAAAAGAAATGTAAAGATAACATTTTTAACACTTAGAAAATTTTACATCAACATATAAATAAGAAATTAACAAATTTTTCTAGTCCCCGGCAACGGAACCAAAAACTTGTTGCTGCCCCAGCGCACGCGGTTGTATAAGTAATACAGTGGCTTTTTTCAGAGCCGGATGTCAAACCCATAGGGACTGGACTAATTCAGCAAATTATCAATTTCAAGTGTCAAGTTAACCTTCACAAGTGTTTATTGTAGAAATTTCAGAAAATTCTAATTAAATCTAAGTGATGATCACAAATACTTGGGAAATAATAATAAGAAGCACCTAGAGTTAAGGCCTAACAATCATGCAATGCTACAATTCACAATAGTTCAAGTATATAAATTTTCGTTGTTGTCTCACAGAGTTAATATGCAGTGTTCATGATATCTCGAGCCTCTAAACACAACAAACTAGTCTCACACCTACATCGTTGAGCAGAGATGTGACGTCCTCATTCTTGAGCAATTAACATTGTGGATGTGGTCTGCGGGGTTTATGCCCTTGATTATGGACTTTTGTACCTCTAATCATTTAACTTAACTTAGCTTCACAACTACTTCTACGAGCGGTGATGTGAAAATTCTTAGTCGGTGTCTAGCTATCGTCCCATTTTATTAATCAAGCAAGGAGAATTATGTATAAATGCTATTCTAACCGCGAATACTATCGTTAAGACAAGAACTTGTTCCCTGCATTCTTACATTCTAACCTAGGGTTACTCGTTCGAGCTTTTGCCTAAGTTGAACAAGTTTGTTTTCATAGTGATCAGGCATAAAAATAACAATAATTAAGAATGCAAGACAAAAAAACAACTAAAACTCAAACCAAAGATGAAAATCGAGCAATTACATTCATATCATGTGGCCTCAACTCTAGAGGAAGGGTTTTAGCCACTCATGTTCATACAATTACTTAAAAATATGTTTAAAGTAAAGTACTTACAAAAATAGTAAAAGAGAATGAATGTTTTTGAACCCTAGGTAGAGTTTCCTTCGTACTCCCTTCACTGCTTTCCGTCTCTCCAAAAATATTCCGTGATAAATTATTTTAGGAGCTAAGTGTTGAATTTATACTAAGTGGAAAAAATGAAATTTTTGTCATAGATGGACTGCCTCCGTGTCATGGACCTGGTCAGGCCAATACTTATCGGTAACACGGAGCAAATGCACATGCTCACTAAAACTCGGCAGTTGCATGTTGAGGATGCAGGCTATGCGTGATGCCTGGCGTGTCACGACCCATATTGCGCGCGATGCACAGCGTGACATGCCCACTGGCACACAACAGGGCATGGCATGGCACGGCACCAATGCGCAGGCACACTGGATGGAAGCTTCTCGCACGTGCATGGCTTGAGCGTGGCAGGGCGCACACACAGCGTGGCACGCTGCCTGCGTGGCCAACCTTGCCTTGGCATGTAAACTTGCCTTCTTTTACGATTTGATCCAAACTCCATTCCTTCACTTGAACCATTATTATTTAGTCCCTCATATGGATTTTATACCTACAAAACAAGGACTAATCATGTTGGTTAGTGTAGGATTATAAATATACATAATCACATGTGAATACAATCAATTAAATTTACAAACATGCCTAAATTAAGTTATAAAATAGCATTTGGGCACATAATTATGCCCAAGATCAAATTTCTAGGATAGTGGAAATGGTGATGACGGCTGGCAATGATGAGTCATTGGAATTTGGAATAACTCGTCCTATCCTATCTAGTTGATGAATCTATGGGGTTTTAACCCAACGTATGAATTCTCTAAGTATCAATCATGGGTATGATCTAAGCATGTTTCAAATTTTGAATTATGATTAATGGACATATTTTACAATGTTTTCAATTATAAATTATTTTTTTAAGTCTTATAAATTATGATGCCCATCCATGAAAGTTCATAAAAGTTGAGATCTATGATATATGTATTCAAGCATGATGGGATGTATATGAAGAAAATATGATTTTGAATTACCAATATCTATGTTCATGTTTTCGAACGATCAAGTCTATGTCAAGCATGTTTAAATATTGGGCAAGCCTATATGATCAAGTATGTTTCATGATTTATCTAAATTTCATGTTATTAGCTTACCACATGGATTTTTGAGTCTAGACTCCCTCTATTTCCAGCTTGTGGTATGGTTTGAGCCCAAGGCTCCTCATATTATGATTTTAGATTTATGCATGTATGTTATGAGTCAGCTTCATCACAAGACGATGGTTCAGCTTCGTTGAAAAACGATGCAGAGCATATGAATATTTTTGGGAGTAGTGTCTAGCACCGAGTATGCTAAGGGTCAATCAACCCCATGCCTCAAAACTACATCCCAATGTAGGTATGTTCAGATTATTTGGGACCTCCCTTGTGAGCTTCCCCTGCCCCCAAGGGGACTTTAGGTTGATATCGATATCATGGTAGCATCCTTATCCCTAGAAAAACTTTGGAAGGCTATGCCCACTTGAGTGTGATAGTCGAGACCATGTAAGCTCTATCGTGGTAATATCGGTTATATGACAAATCTCCCATTGTTCGTCATGATTTCAGTTATGCATGTTCAGCAGTCATGTTATTCTGTTTTCAGCAGGTTTGACCCAATGTTCTGTTTTACTTATGATTATCAGTTCTTTAGCTTTGGGTCATTTGATTCAGTTATGATATTCAGTTCAGATCATGATTTCAGAAAATAACATGCAAACCTTACTCTCAGAATTCTTATTTTGATTATGTTATATGACATGCATGATTTATGATTTTACTTACTTAGCAGTTTTACTTACCTTACATGCTAAGTACTTTCCATGTACTGACTGCATAATCTATGTTGTATCGTTTCATGATATAGGCTAGGATATCTAGGCTCAGCCCCTCCATTAGCCAAACTCTCAGCAATAGTATCTCCAAGTCTCAGTTGGTGAATCCTCAGTAGTAGAGGCTTTTCAGTTTCAGATTATAGTGAGTTAGTTGGGGTCTCATCCTATCAACTCGTCTGTAGTAGAGGCTTTTCAGACCTAGAATATAATTAGTTTCAGACTTGAGTTATGTACCCCGATGTTATGAGATTATTAGACTTCCGCTATATTAAATATGTTGATCTTCTACTTTATTATGATTGAGTTAGATGTTATGTTCATGCCGTGGGTCAACTTGGATCCTCTTGGGGCTTCTTGACCCGTGTCTCAATCCAGGCCTATATTAGGGTCGTGACAATAATAATATGCATAGTTTGAAATCTGAATATGGGGAGCCTTGACTCAAAACATACCACAAGCTGAAAGTGGTAGTCTCGACTCCAAAACCATGTGGCAAGATAATATTATAAAACAAGATTAAATCAGGAAAACACACTTAATTCATGAGGGCTTTCCCAAAACATTAACATACTTGAGATAGACTTGGTAGAAAAAAATGATAGATTCATACCTGGGTAAATCATGAACATTCTTTCATGCTAGATATCTCATCATACTTGAAAAAAATATAGATCATAAACTTGACATTTCATGAAACTTGTATAATTTGCCAAAATTCTTCTAAAATATGAAATCGTGAATTTATAATCAATTTTGCACATAAAAACTGCTCCTGAATCTTAAAAAATCATTTGAAACATAAAGAGGATTGACCCATGAAAAATATAGAGAATTTCATAAATTGGGTTAAGACCCCATAGAATCATACACATGAATTCATGAAGGAACAACAGGAGGGGCTGAATCCCCTCCCACAATAATTCTGACTGGAACTTGGAGGAACTATGGTACGAGGAATAGGAAACTCGCTTTGAGCCTCTAATCT
>JACEIK010004404.1:31797-51455 GCA_018107945.1 Datura stramonium
AGAATAAACTGGACCCATAAGGTCTCAACAATATGGGGTAAACAATCGAAATGCAACCAAGGCAATTAGTGTGCTAAACCAAGCAACAATAAGCCGACGACGCCACAAACTGAATAACACCGTACACACTAAGTACACAAAGCCTCTAAAGAGTAAACTGACTGATGGTCGGAACAGGGCTCCGACCTACACATAACTGCATCTCAAAACTCAAGAATATATAACTAAGCCCTAGCTCCAAGAAGAATGGAACATACCAACACATCCATAGATCTCACAAACTATTACCGCAACTAGCAATCCCGACCTTTACCTGCACCTGCGACACTAACGCAGGTCCCCAAGCGAAGGGACATCAGTACGACTGAAATGTACTGGTATGTAAGGCTGAAACTGTAAATATGAGATAACAATCCTATAATAACTAACTCAACTAATAAACATATAAAGGATAGATATAACCTGGAACTCTGCAAACTGTAATTGATAACAACTTACTATAACATAAGTGAAGTCAACATAACTGAACTAGGAATAAGAAATAGTAACAACCTGGAATCCTGGAAATCGAAACCTGATAATAACTCTATAATGAGATGAAAATGCAACTAAAATATGCACAAGGAAACTATAATTGTAACGCCAGCGACCGGACAACCATAAATTCATATATATAAATTTTTTCTAGTTAGTGTACCACATCGGTGTAAAATAAAAATATCACCAGCCGGCGTACCACACCGGGGTAAAATAAAAATATCTCCATCCGGCGTACTACACCGAGATAAAATAAAAATATCTCCAACCGGCGTATCACACCAGGGTAAAATAAAATATCTCCATCGATGTACCACACTGGGTAAAATAAATATAAATCTCAATCTCAATTAATAATGGAGATGATAGGGCTCATTCAGACTATATGTATACTGACAACCATTAAATATGCCGACTCAATAACGATAACATGTGTAGGATCTTACCCCGACCCCAAATACTACAATTATGCCATGCATATATAGGTCTTTCATTTAGAATTTAAAAATACATATGCTATGAATGAATTCTAGGGAAGTTCCTAGGACTGGAATATCATAAATACCGTGTAGACACATGTTCATGATTTTAAACATCTCCTAGCAATACTAACACGGTGAGCAGAGAGGAATAGCTTAACTTAACATTTTCTTTGAACAATCTTAAAATTCATTCCGTGCTTATACTCGTTTGACTTTCATACTTTCATATCAAGAATTGTGAGCACACCTCATTCATTGCACATCATATCACATCTCAAGGTAATTTATGAACAGGAAGACATAACTCGCATATCTCAAACTTTGATGTATGTAACATAAAAACGCTAGGCAACTGTCTAGGGGTTGCCTTAAGATAAATAAAGACTTATAATCATGCTTTAGACAATATAGGAAAGGCTCGTGTGAAACTTTGCCATATATGAGGAGCTTAGAAAAGCTTAGTGGCATTATAAACAGTTTAGAAACTTCCAAGAAAAAAATCCTTTAAAACTTGAAAAAGTTAATCCAACTCTTAGAACAAATAATCAAAGTTTAAAAGTATGATGAATAACTTCTCTTTATCTTGAGTCACTATCTCAAAATATTCAATTCTAATCATTTCTTAAGAAGTTAACACTTTACTGGCCGTTCATTAGCTTAACAAAACTAAATATAAACAAATTTATTTATAACTATTTTGCTAAAAGTCTTTAGAACAGGGTAAATCTTTCTATCCATTTGCCTAGCTCATTAACAATCATAACACTTATCATCTAATTCAAAAACCTTTAGCTCTACTTTTTGTATTCATCTTAAATTCTTTTCTAGACAAGATTCGTCATTCCCTACTTAATTATTTACTCTCATGTTCACTATTCCAGCAATTCTTATACGCACTTACCTTTTTACCTAATTACCAACCTTGTCTCTTAAACATCATCTTGCTCATATTTTAATGTCTCTAAAAGGTTATTGAAATAAACTACATCCAGAGGGCATATAACTCACATATTACCTTAAAAGGTAACACTTACTCTTATCTCTCCTTTTCTACTAGCGCCTCAACTTTTACACTTAGGTTAATTTCCTTACACATGTACAACATTCAAAGTACATGTGACGTGTCTACTCAAAGCCTTAAGAAATTATCAGGAGGTCTAGATAACTCAAGTTCTCTAATTAAAAAATAGCCACTTTCTAAAGGCAATCCTTGCCGCTTTAGTGCGTAACTTGAATGTAAGCATAAACGTGTGTATATATATATATATATATGATTTTTGTACAACCTGTTAAAATCAAGATATTGTGTATAATCTACGCATAAATATGGTTGCATAGAAATATCAATAGTTTACCCATTCGGGTTTTATTTTCCAAGTTTAACGTATCGATTATAGAAACACATTAATAAGTCGCTTAGCTTAAGGGAGAGGGATCGGGGAACCTTCTCATGGCCCTAGGTACCTTAAAACATGAATATATTAAGGTAGGTAACTATTATAAGGAAATTCCATTTCGTTACCCTCGTTATCCCTTATTGAGTTAAAACAGATTTCAAATATTAGGTTCGTTCCTGCTTCATCGTCTAGCCATGTTTAAAAATTTCCTTAGCGACAATAATGTGAAACAACTTTGACACCAAAAATACATAACATAATACAAAGGACCAGCTCACAGTGCCCATGCCGAGGGGACTTCAATCTCAATCTACAACTATGACCATAATCGAAGGCAATTGCCCTCTTTACTTTACATTCATGTGTTCCAACTCTTTAGCAAATACACAACTTAATACCAAGTAATTCTAACTACTGGGAAGAATCATAATATGCTACTACAGAATCTCAAGTACAGGGGAATGCCAGATTCATCCTCAGCAAGAATTCGTTCTTGAAAATCAAGAGACAAAGAGAACCTTACATACCTTTTTCTCGGCGAGCTTTATTATGTCGTTTCTTTCTTTCAACAACCAGAACTTTAGGCCTTTAAATTACATGAGTTTATCACCAAGTGAAGTCAATTTACACCTGGTATGAGGTAACCTTCTAACTATGATTAAATTGACTATTCTCCATTCCTTTTGCAGACACGATCATCTCCTAAATTGGCCTGCTCGGTTTCTGCTATCCAGTCTTCCCTGGTTGTTCATTGAAGCTCTGTGCTATAACTCAATAATGTCTTCCTTCTCTCATGCCATCAGTATGTCTTTCTTATAGCCTGATACATTTTCGTTAAACTCTAGGTGAAGGGAAAAACAGACATGATATACCTTACCTAGAATCTGTTGATGAAGTTGGGCCACCTTTGGGACACCGAGGTAGTCTCTGGGTCTTATAACTTAGCCCCTTATTATCTTAAAGGCCAATAACTTCCTACTGGGCTTTGTCTCTGGATTGTACTAAATTAGAGTCTCCATGCCATCTCTCCTCTACCTCCACACTAGTGATGATATTGCAGTATTCCAGGTTACCATCTCATTATCTCTTAACTGTCAGCCCGATGCTCATTTCTCGATATTCAGGAGTGGTCCTACGCTCTGTCAATTAACACTTAGCCTGGGGGTAATACTGTAATACAGTGGTTCTAGTCCCTAAGACACTAACTAAGTCTATTTAGACTTCGTACACCTTCTTTGGGCAATTTTTAACCTCGTAGGTATGTTTATCTGGGCCTAGCCATTCCTAGCAACCTGTACTGGAATATCTAATAAGCGTAGGCTGGGGCGTTGGCCCCGTATCTAGCTACTAACAAAACCTCCCCTCTTAGGGTATCTATTGCTCTATCAGGCTGGTACAACTGAGGTGGTGCCCTGAGTGGCCTATGCGATAAGCACCATGTCGACTGAAACTAACTGTCACTAGCGATAGCCACTAGATGGCGGACTGACCCTCAATTCTCTAGGCAACTCTAGTGCCACTGACTCTGGGTCAAGGTCATACTAACATAATTCTGGCCCTAGAGGCATCAAGGGACACCAACAGTCTCTGCATGAGCTCTACTGACAGTACAAGCACTGAACTGATAGTTAAATCGTCTGACTGCACCTATGCTGTTCAACTTACTAACTCAGGCCCAACTGTTACTGTCAAACATCTGAAGCCTAGGCATGGCAGAAAAACATCATTTCTATTAACTCAGTGAATAGAAGGGCAGAGGAATTTCGATGACGCTTCTAATGTGAGTCACCCTTAACCTCTTCTTTCTCGACGAGGGATACATCAATATACTCGTAATATACTTTCTAACAGCTAACCACAACATATATAATCATAATCTACTGATAGTAGCTACCAATGACATACATGGATCTTGTATATTCACAACAGCTGATTACTACAAGTAAGATCGTTGCCCATGCTCGAAAACATAAGTCGCATCATTGTACGAAGAGAATAACTTGCTGAAGGAATAAGCCTTAACATACCTCAATTGTCGTTTCCTGAATATTTGATGGGTTTAAACTTGGATTCGTCTGCTCTATCCTGCTATAACCATTATTCTAGAAGAAAGAGACGAATTTCAATACCAAATTCGGCTTGAAATGATAACTTTTAATACTAATAGCAATTATAATTCAATTACGTAAAACATGATTGAAAACCTATAATTTTCCGAGAGTTCAGAAGGGAGAAATGCTTATTTGAAGCCTGTGATCGTATAGAAATCAGTTTAAAGTAATTCTGAAAACTTTGGTTCAGCGGGGCTACGATTTTCCAGGAGAATTTCGAGAAAATAACTCCGTATTAATGCTCCATGCGGGCTTAGAACTCGGTACCCATAGTTAATTTTAATTTGGATCGTGTTTGATAGCGTAACCGGACGAAAATCAACAGAAAACCTCGCCTTCTACTCTCTCTGGCAAAATCTATTCTTAGGAAATGAATTGAAATTGAATAGGAGGATTATATATATACATTAGGGTGGTGGCAGGGGTTGTGCCTCGCGCTGCCCGATGCACCACAAGGCCTGGCGTGCCACGCCTCCCATTGAGGCAGAAAGCCTGGCATGCCACACTGGCCACTGTGCTGCTGGTTGGCGAGTCGTGCTGGCCCTGTGCGCGTTGGTCCTATCTGACCCCACTTCAGAAGCTTTTCCCTCACACAACAAGCTCTTCTTACTCAACACAACACATACGTACGTCTACTAAATGTAAACATTTAACGGGGTGTAACACTGAATATCTGAAGCAGAGAACTGACGGAGTGACTGACTCCGGACTAAGATACATGACTGAACTGAATTCATGAATCATACATACATAAGCACTGACATAAAGGAAACTAAGAGACATGAACTAGACCTTAAACTGAATGGAGTACTAAGGAGGAAACTGGAACGTCAAGCTGGAATGGAGCCGAAAGGGAAAAGATGTGGGTATTTAGCCATCATATTTTCTTCGGCTTCCCAAGTAGCTCCCTCGACAAGCTAATTTCTCCACAAAAACCTTACAAAGTACTTCTTTGTTCCTCAACTTCCGAACCTGACGATAAAGGATTTCAACTGGAACCTCTTCATAGCTATGGTTATCATTCACAACAATGCTCTGTACCGGAATAACCAATGAAGGATCACTAATGCACTTCTTCAAGAGCGATACATGGAAAACTAGGTGTACTAAAGCCAATTCTGTTGGAAACTCCAACTCATAGGCCACCTTGTCAACACGTCTCACAATCCTGATGGACCAACATATCGGGGACTGAGCTTTCCTTTCTTTTTGAACCTCATCACTCCCTTCATGGGAGACACTTTCAGATACACCAAATCATCCACTTCAAATTAAAGTTCTCTTCTCCTTACACCCACATAGGACTTTTGGCGACTCTGAGCTATTTTCATCCTTTCCCTTATAAGCTGAATTTTCTCCATAGCCTCACGAACTAAATCTGGCCCTATCAACATAGCTTCACCTACTTCAAACCAACCAATAGTTAACCTACACCTCTTCCTTTAAAGAGCCTCAAATGGAGCCATTGAATACTGGAGTGGTAACTGTTGTTGTCAGCAAACTCGATAAGGGACAAATGATCATCCCAACTACCTTTGAAGTCAATCACACATGCTCTCAACATATTCTCAAGATTCTGAATTGTCCTTTCGTCCTGACCATCCATCTGTGGGTGAAAAGTTGTGCTAAGCTTGACTTGAGTACCAAGTCCCTTCTAAAATGACTTCCAAAACTGCAAAGTGAACTGAGTATCGAAGTACACCATCTCCCCCTTAAGAGAAAACCTCTACCTTCTATTCTGAACCGCTTCCTTCAACTTTACCAAACTAGAATCATCATATTCCCTAGGCTTAACCTCAGTCACCAACGAGGATTCTTAACCATTCTGAACAATAACACCACTATCCGCTGAGTCAACAAGACAAACTCCTAATCGCGAAAGCCGGTGTACATCCTTCACTAACTCCCTTATTCCATCTTCCACATGAGAAACACTCTCCATGGATGGCCTGTTGAGGGCATCTGCTACTACATTGGCCTTGCCCGCATGATAAAGTACACTCATTTCATAATCCTTGAGAAGCTCTAACCACCTCCTTTGTCGCAAATATAGCTCCTTCTGGGTAAACACATACTGAAGACTCTTGTGGTCTGTGAACAAATCTACATGCACTCTATACAAAAAGATTCTCCAAATATTCAATGCAAACACCACTGCTGCCAATTCTAGGTAGTGCGTCGAATAATTCTTCTCATGATCCTTAAGCTTTCTAGAGACATACGGGATGACCTTGCCATGCTTCATCAACACACAACCAAGACCAACCGTAGAGGCATCACAATACACCACAAATCCATCTGTACCCTTGGGTAGAGTCAATACTAGGGATGAAGTGAGTCAAGTCTTTAACTCTTGAAAACTCTTCTCACAGCCATATGACCACTGAAATTTGAGTTTCTTCTGGGTCAACTCTATCAATGATGTTGTAGTGAATGAAAATCCCTCAACAAACCTTCTGTAATAGCCAGCTAAACCCAAGAAACTCCTGATATCCAAAAGATTAGATGGTCTAGGCCATCTTCTGTCTTTTGCAAGTCCATCTGTGAACCTTCACTCGACATCACATGGCCCAAAAATGCTACTGACTTTATCTAAAACTCACACTTGCTGAATTTAGCAAACAACTGGTGAATCTTAAGAGTCTGTAGCACTATCCTTAGATGAGCGGCTTGCTCCTCCTTTCTCTAAGAGTATATGAGAATATCATCTATTAACACAATCACAAACATGTCCAAATATTTCTTGAACACCCTATTCATCAAATCCATAAAATCTTTAGGAGCATTCATTCGTCCAAAAGACAAAACTACAAACTCATAGTGACCATACCATGTCTTGAAGGCTGTCTTCCGAATGTCACTCTCCCTAACTCTGAGCTGATGATAACCGGTCCTGTGATCTATCTTTGAGAAGCACTTAGAACCCTGAAGTTGGTCAAACAAGTCATCAATCTTGGAGAGGAGATACTTGTTCTTGAATGTAACCTTTTTGAACTACCGGTAGTCCATGCACATATGAAGAGACCAATCTTTCTTTCGAACAAAGAGAACTAGAATACCCCATGGGAATTTTCTAGATCTAGTGAAACCCTTGTTTAAGAGATCCTCCAGATGCTCTTTCAACTCGTTTTTCTCAGCTGGAGCCATTATGTAAGGAGAAATAGATATAGGCTACATATCGGGAAGAAGGTGAATGCCAAAGTCAATCTCCCGCTCGGGAAGGACTCTTGGGAGATCATATAGGAAAAGCTCTGGATACTCACACACCATAGGAACTGACTGGAGAGCCAGGGCCTCAAACGTAGAATCCTTAACCCGAACTAGATGGTAAAAATAATCCTTAGAAATTATCTTTTTGGCCTTACGGTAAGAAATAAAGTGACCTACAGGCGCAGCTGAACTACCCTTCCTTTCTATGACTAGCTCACCCGAAAACCGAAACTCTACCGCATGGGTTCTATAATTCACTGAGGCATAACATCCATGTATCCAATCCATTCCAAAGATAACATCAAAATCTGTCATGTCTAACTCTACTAGATCTGCTGAGGTGACTTTCTAAAGGATTGTGACAGGGTAATTTCTGTATACTCGTCGGGCTATAACTGAGTCACCGATGGGAGTAGAGACTGAGAATGGTTCTGATAGGATTTTGGTACTGTCTCCAAAACTACTAGCAACATATGGAATCATAAAAGATAAGGTATCCCCTGGATCTAAAAATGCATAAACATCAAGATAAAATACTCGTAACGATATCTGGGGAGACCTCCTACTCATGACGAGATGACAGGGCATAAAACCTATTTTGATGCTGACCACCACCTGGACTTGTGGATGCACCCTGCTGAACTAAGTGTGCCAGTAGAGTTACTGAACTGTTGGATAGGTCTCGACCTTTTCCATGGCCCTATTTGGCTGAAGGGCAGTCTTTGAGCATGTGATTGGGCTTCTCGCACCCAAAATATTTCCCTGAACCTTCTAAGCACTGACCAGTATGCCTATAACCACACCTATCACAACCTGGAATGCTGAGCTCTACCAATTGGCTCCCCTAACCTCGAGAGCCCGATGTCCATCCTCTTTTATCACATCTTGAGCTTGATGGCACGCTGGCTGATGACCTCTGACGAGACTGCTGATGATGCCCACCACTGGGCCTCTACTCAAAGAACTCAACACTACTCGTCCTGGCCCTCTTGCCCTCTCTCTCCTTATCCTTCATCTTATCTGCCTCTATCAGCTGGGCCTATATGACCAATCAAGAGAAGTCCAAGTCACTATTCAACATCGCCATCCTACACTCCTTGACCAATGAGTCGGGCACTCCATTTACAAATCTGCTCATTCGGGCCCTCCGGTCTGCTACTATCTCCGATGCATAATTGCATAGCTAAATAAACTCCAAGGCGCACTTTTGAACTGTCATATCAGTTTGCTTCAAATTGAAAAAATCTGCCTATGCCTCCCTCAACTCCCTAGGGAAGAATTTGTCTAGGAAAGCTGTTATGAACTCTTCCCAGCTCACGAGAACTGCGCTTACTGCTCTACCATCTCTCCACTGATGGTACCAAATGTAAGCAACCCCCTTCAGATAGGAGGCTAATTCTGTTCTATCTTCTCCCATAACTCCCATAATCTGGGTGATTTTCTCTATCTCCTCTAGGATCTCATGTGGTTCCTCATCCACTCTCGACCTAAGGAACTCAGTGGGATTCATCTTGAGGAAATCCCTAACTCGACCTACTACTGCGCTTCCATTCTGTGAGACATGGGCCACCGCCTGCTGGTTGACTTGAGCGGTCAAAGCCTAGGGCAATATCTAAAAAGCTACCCTAAACTCGGTATGAGAGACATACTCAGGAACATGATCCATTGGGGATGGTGGGGGTCGTTGTGCCCACCTCCATTGTCATTCTCATGGTCATTTCCATTTATGTTCCTTCTTCCATTAACTCGGTGGGGAGGCATGATTCTTCAAATGCATATAGTATGAGTTAGAGGGATAGAGAGATACTTCATCACACGACATATATCATGATAGAAGGGAAATTTCCTAAAATGTTTTGTAGCCTCTTCGTCATAAGTGTGGCGTGCTTCACACCCAAGAAAAAGACTCTACTAAATGCGGCTTTCAAACACCCAAGGACACACTAAACCTTAGCTCTGATACCAAGTTTGTCATGACCCGGACATAATGTCATGCCCCACCTTGGGAGGCATGACTGTCACCTAATGCCAAACTAGGACCCGGGCTGACCTAGCTGGACATATGCACCTCTGGTGCCTGCCAGCAACTCAAAATCAAGAAAACAAACTGATATATTTCAGCTGCAAACACAGCCTCGGGTTAACAAGGCCACATAGCAACCTGTAAAAGAAAACATCTAACCTAACAAACACAACAATGAAGGGATATTATGCGGGCCGACAAGACCACCATGTTGTCTAGTTATAGCAGAAGGAAAGAAGGCAGTCATATTCATACTATGGCCGAAAAGGCTGCTAACTAAAAGCTATACTAGGACCCACACAACCAACACACAAAATATAACATACATAGGCCCCACACGGCCAACAACAACCAACAATTGAAAACTATAGTCTGGAAGCCTCTAAGAGTAGAATAGTGGTCGGGACAGGGCCCGACCTACCCAAAAGCTACACAACAAAAAGAGAAAACCTTTCTAACTATCAATTCCGGAGAAAAGGAGCCGACTGAACTGCTAACCTTGGCTAATAGCTAAGAAGGTCCTGAACCACTTTTATCCGCACCTGTAGGAAAGTATGCAGCATCACATAGATGGGCATCAATATAATATGTACCGAATATGTAAGACAGTAATGAAAATGGCTAAATAGAGCTAATAAAAGAACTATAAGTAATCAACAAGAAGAGTTAGAATTATTACTTGAATAGCCTCATAACCTAAATTATAGCTAACAAATAGGATAAAACAAAGAACCTTACCTGGCCCCCATAAGCTTGGAAGGTACAACTAGCACAAAATAACCTACCTGGGCCCCCATAAGCCCTGACAAGTACAATTCAATTTATATACCCCTAGTATGGTCAATATGATTAAACGGATAGCTATAGACAACCTACTTGGCCTCTGGGTCTGCAACTGAGCTCACTGGGCTCTTGTAGCTTTGTTCGAGCCCTCTGGGCTCCTGTGACTGCACCTTGGGCACACAAGGCTCGACAGAGAGTCAGTGATGCCGTTATGGCATAAAAGAAGAAGTCCATTTGTTGATGGACTATAACATGGCCTTATAGGCCTGAATATAATCCTGTCAGACATCATATAGCTCCTATGAGTGATCTATAGCCCCGTAAGCAAGGACATAGCTAGCAACCCTGAGGTTGGTCGGCGGAAGGCTATATTAGGTGGGCTTAGTCCCAACCAAAATAATCAACTTTAATTTCAAAACTATCTATAGAAGTTAATCGCAATATACATGCCTACGACTTTCTCAGAAGGACATACATCGCATTACTATACGACAGGAATAACTTGCTGAAGAGGTTAGTCTTAACATACCTCGAATGTCGATTCTCATTCACCCAAATAGTTTCAACCTATAGCTGATAATTAATAACGTTCAAACCACATCTCTTACTGAAGTATGAAGCCGACGTTTTCAATAAAGAACCCAACTAGAGGTTGGGGTCGATCCCATAGGGAATTTGGAAGAGCTACATTATAACTAGTAAGTGAACTTGTAAGGTAGTTACTTCAAAATTTGGGGGTTCTAAAGAAAAGTAATAATAAAAACAATTATTAAAAGTTTTGTTTTGAATCAATATTAAAGGATAACTAGGGTTTGTGTTCCCATGGGTTCATAACTGCTTTGGGTATACACTCGTGATCATCACCAATACTTACTTACAAAACTAATAACTTAGGTTCATTCAAACGACCGACAAGTCCCTATTGAATGACTATACTCAATTACTCGACCAAGTATTATGAGCGGCTTCAAACTATCCGTTATCACTAAGTTCCATATTTAACTATCCTGCAACCACAACTCAAGTTAATACAACGATCATTAATATCAAGGCTCCATTATAATTCTCGTTTCCTAATCTCTACCTCTTAGACCTAAGAAAGTAAAGAATTCGAGCATGTCCTAACATTGCACATCGTTAAGAAACATTTAAGCATGAAGAGAATACAATATAAGTGTTTGTATAGGTTTTAGAATCACTTTGTGCAACCCTAGCTTATTAATCTACCATGGTTCCCATAATCCTAGCTATGGAGGTTTTAGCCTCTCATAGTTGTAAGGTTGTGAATTCTATTCAAGAATAAAAACATAAATAATTACATAAAAATATGAATGAGAAAACACTTCCTTTAATTAATCAGCAAAATCTTGAAGAACAATTAACAAGAAGAATTCAAGAAAAGGTTGATCACATGTCAAATCAATTCAATTCTCTCTTTCCCTCCTCAAAATCACCTCTCTGATCGATCTCTTTTAAAAATAAAACCTAAAACATATTTATACAGACACAAGAATCCTTTTCCTAGGCTAACAGGGTGAATTTTCATATCTGATTTCGCCCACGTCACNCTATGATCCGTAGCACTATCATATGGTCCGTAGCATCCTATCGTACCTTGCATGACTGGCTGAATTTTTCTAAGTGTTGGATCCTGGTATGAATCGTACCTCCATCCTACGATCCATACTAAGCTCCCGTGGCTTGACTCTGAAACTTAGAAATATTTCTGAAGTTTATCATGACCGCCATGGTACCACTCATACCTTCATTCCATGGTTCGTTCTTACTTTCTATAGCAGGAGTCAGACTCCTATGCAAATATCCTGAATCTTTTCATGACTTCATCACCACAACTCATACAAGCTTGGTATGACTTGTACTAAGACTCGTGTATTGCATCTCTCGAATGTTATCCTTTCTGCAACTTTTCACGACCATCAGTATGACACATAGGACCTTCCTACGACTCGTACTGTGGACTACAATCTGAGCCTATTTTGCACTCTTCAAGCTATCTTTTGCATTTTTCATCTCCAACACCAATTTATCCTGTAACCAAAGGAAAAGTGTCTTATATCCATATAAATACACCTAAGTCCATGCTATTTTCTTTGTTTTGAGCGTCGAAAGTGCTGTAAATCCATAGCACATCAACACCATCAACATAAGACTTTTGCATGTCCTCAGGCAAAGAAAAGAAAAACTAAATATGACGCTCAACTAGAAAATAGACTTGAGACACTACAGCCAATACTTCAACGAAACTTGAACTTTCTATAAAAACTCCATTGACCCTTTCTCATGGAACAACATAAGCTAATGCATTACATGCAACCTTAAAACATCATAAACAATGATAAAGATATGTCATCTAGCTATCAACAGGCAATCAAGTCATCACCAATATTTTTCACACAGACCAATGGTAAAAGAAAACATAATCCATGTACCCTCTCACAAATGAAGTGCCCACTTAGATATGAAATGTCAAACATAGCATGGGACTAAAAAAGTAAGGCGCTCACTCTCACGAAGAACTTACAAGTATTATGTGTCAGATAGCATAGGCTTGCTCGTATTTTCTCTAATTTAGTTTGTCAGATGGTCGAGTTAGGATCACTATAGGACTTTGGTATGGCTTGTAAAGTAGGCTTAGGGCTGGACATGATAAAGATGGAAGATTTATATGTGACTATCCCTTCGTTGGCACTACATACATTGGCTGCACCATTCACCTATTTCACTCTTTATTCTTTCATTCCCTTTTTCTTCCTTTTTCACTTCTCTTTATACACATTTTTATGAGGTGTGGTGAGTTTTCAATTTTTTTCATCATTCTTATTTTCTTTTGAAATTTCTTTTTCAATATTCTCAATATTTTTCATCTCTTTTCTTTTCACCACACCACACCTCATTTTTCACCGTTTCTTTTCTCTTGTCTTTTCCTTTCATCAATTCCCACCATTTACGCACCCCTACTTTAGCCACCCTCAACTTAATTTTTCTTATGTTGAGGTTCACAATATCCGTGGAAGGACCAGGGCCAAAACAGGTTCATTGAAAACAAATGGGTATGGTTAATCCGTAAATCAAAGAATCATGGTCTATTAAGGCTCAAACTTGCGGTCAAGGGATTCATGCAACTTTGGTAGGGTAATATAGGATAACAGTGAGCTATAAAAATGGCCTATGATCATATTCTAACCAACCATCCATAACCTATGCAAAGACCAACCAGGAAAGTTCTAGATCTTCAACACAATACTGAACTAAGTACTATACCTCACTCACACATGGTACATGAAGTATTTTGACTTCACTTTTCTGGTTTATACATGGATTAACCAGACTACTCATATTAAAAAACTAAATGACATCAAAAGATCCACAATAGAAATGACATCACTTTTGTGATCTGGCCCGCTTGTGCTCCTTCCGCTCCTTCTTCCTCCTATTTTTAAGACTCTCTTCTCTAACATCCTCAACAGCTCTTTTCTTACCCTTATCAACAGTTATAGTCGGCTCCCAATATGCTGCTAAATCAATCTCCTCATCAGGATCGACATCTAGGTCTGGATGAGTGGGGGCGACTAAAATTATTGGTTGTCATGATGAAAACTCAATTACATGGCTCCGAAGAACCCCCAACTCCGCACGGAGACTGCTGGTATCTGTTTGCTCCCCTATTCTCTCATTGAATCGGCTCTTGAAACTATCTAGGTGAGCATGTAGAGCCTGAGCTGCTGCCTCTATCTCTGACATGACCCATGGTTTTACATTGTCCATCATGGCCTGAATCTCTCACTCCACCATGGTCAACCATTTGGACAACTTCTGGAGGATGTCCTGTGGTACCAAAGTATACCCTACTGGTGTCTGAGTCTGCAGGCTGGGCAATGGTGCAATTGAGGCGCTTGGAGCTGACTCTGAATGACTGGAATCTGTAACCGGTGGCTCGCTCTGCTCCTGTATACTAGGGACATTCACCTGTGCATCCCTAGGTGGCTGAGCTACTGGAATTTCTATGGGAATCTTGGATCTGCTTACCAGTTTCATCTCCAGTCAACCGCTCGTTACCCCGTGGAACTTCTGCCTCCATACATAATCTGAATACAAGACTCGAGAATGGGATAGTAGTGCTCACTCCCACCTCCCGGTCTCGTATCTCATTTTCTATGATCCTTGGGATACTGATGGGGTAATGAGACATGAGGCATGCTACCAAAGATGCTCCGTCAGCACTCAATGTATTGTCGTTGACCGTAGGTGCTAACCAACGGCGCACTAGTGTCCAGCAGGCTTTTTCTTTGAAATTTAGTTAGTTCTTGGTCACCTTCTTTCCACCTGTAACTCACTCAGCTTCTTCCTTGTTCTTAGCAATCACCCCTGCTAGCCATTGCAGTTGCCTTTGTTGCTCCTTCATAGTCACCTGTCTCATCTGCTTCATTGTCTCCACCCTGTAACCGTGCTCTGGCATCATCCTTGTAGGCATGAACTGTGGAACATACAACATTCGAGCAATGGTCCGCTAAGATATATCAATCTCTCAACCTCGGACCATCTTCTGCCCTTCCTTTTCCTTTACCGCTATGGTGGCCAGATAGTTGGCATAGAACTCTCAAACTATATCTTCTGTATACTGCGTTGAAGTCTTGGCCATACACTCAAAACCATAAAAGCTAAAAATCCACTTAATTTTCTCAACTTCCTTAATTGAGTTTGCGAGGATCCGCGGTTCTTATTGGATGCTCCTCCTTGGTTTATTCTTGGCAATGAGAGATATGCCTTGCTCATAGATTTTTCTAGTTCCTAGCTCTCTCCACTAAATTATACTGCTTTCTATGTGTGGAGTCTATTATTGTGCAACATTAGGAGCCTCCTCATCTGATTCTTCATTGTTTCTCTCTTCTCCACTTTGGGTCTTCCCTGACCCTTCTTTAGCATTTGAGTCATTTCCCAACTTCTGTTTTTCCTCTCTAACTCCCTCCTCAGACTGGAGAGCTCGAGCAGATATGGCAGTGGTTGCTTCAACTTGGGCCTTTGATTTTTCCCTAGTGGTTCTAGTTCCATCAGTGTCGAAGGTGTCTACTTCATACTCTTCAACTAAACCACTAGGTGAGTCTCCTGCCCTTTAAGACTCCAACTCAGTTGTTTCATCAATCAATGTCCTTCGGGCTTTTGACTTATCGGCTCTGTGTTCGTATTTCATTGTACCTGTAGAGAAATAAGTTAGCATTTCGTTTTTGAAAAAGGGGAATTAGACAGGAGATGTTTTGATTCTCATCACTACAGGTCGTACCATGAAGATACGACTCGTGAGAAGTCCCAGACTTATAGCCAAATTTTAGTACGACTCGCAAGTACGAATCATACCACAAAGGTACGATCTGTACTTTGAGTTGTCTGATGGAGCCCCTTTGTAGTGTTTTTCTAGATTTTTGCACAACTCATGGTAAGACCCGTAGGTTGATTCCACGAGTCATAGGAAAGGTTTTTTTTATGCAACTTTGTTCAACATTGTGGGACGATTGCTTAGTACAACTCATAGTAGCAACCTACGATCCATATTGTGCCTCATACCACTTCCAGATTTTATTTTCTCAGTTTGCAAGGGTTCTCTTTTCACATTTTTGAGGTAGTCATATTTCCCCCTAGGTCTAGGCACATCATTAACTCAAGTTAACCATGCTCAATCCTCCTTTTATTTAACCTACTACCCATAACTCATTGTGTGTTTCACAACCTATGTTCATTAAAATTTTAGCATCTTTCCAGTCGAAAAACCATTTCACCACACCCTGATCATGGTCTCTCTATTCAAAATCAATTTTCGAGCATAGTGACTGACTCACAGGGGTTTTGGCACCATCACTCTCAATGTATGAATGTTAGCACTGTTCAATATCACATACTTACTTGATTGACACTTCATCAACTTGAAATCACTATATAGGGTTTTCAAAACTTGGGTTGAGCAAAAAGTTTTCTTGATTGTTTGGTGATTTTGAGTTACGGGTGTGGCGATGTGAGTTCATGTCGTGATTTTGAGTGATATTAGCATGGGAGAGGGTTTTTGTGGGGTTTAAATAGGTAAGGGAAGATTTTAAAAGAATTTGGGCCGAGTCAGGTATTATTTCCATTGTTGACCGGTACGAGTCGTAGGAAGTACCTATGACTCATCCCTTGGACTTGTAAGTGCCTATTAAATAAAACATACCTTGCGACCTACGAATAGATCCTACGACTCATACAACTGAGGTAAGGTCTATAGGATGAATCGTAGGTTGAAGCTTGTAGTTATTTTTTCTAATCCTCACCACGACTTTTGTTATGGGTCGTAGGATCCCATCACGAGTCGTACTGAGAGTCGTAACAGCTGATGTTTCAACCTCCTGTTTTTAACTTCCCTGCACACTAAGCACACATTAGTTTAATAACTTGGGTTGCCTCCCAAGAAGTGCTTGATTTAACGTTGTGGCACGACATAGGTAGCTTGGTTACTCAGACTTCACAAAACTACCACTTGGGTTGCCTCCCAAGAAGCGCCTGATTTAACGTCGTGGTACAACGCGAATCTCTTGACTTCTCAAAATTTGTCAAGTGATTCATACTCATACTCTAGTGCTGAGATTACACTAAATTCCTTGGGTTGCTTCATTGTGCAACAGATGTTGAAAGTGACCTCTTCTTGGTTTAATCTAAACTTCAGCAGACCGACTTCCATATCTACTAAAGCCCTCCCGATTGCAAGGAATTCTTGCCCCAAAATAATAGGGACCTCATAATAAACCTCGTAATCCCAAATCACGAAGTCTGCTGGGAATATGAATTTGTATACCTTGACAAGAACATCAACTAGGATGCCCATTGGCTTCTAAACCATTATGTCGGCCATCTGTAGCCGTGTCTTGGTCGATGTGGGGGCTCCCAATCCCAATTTCTTGAATACTACCAAGGGCATCAAATTAATGCTAGCTCCCAGATCACAGAGTGCCCTTGCAAACTCAACATTGCCAATCATACAAGGGATAGTAAAAGCACCTAGGTCTTTCTTTTTCTGAGCTAAGCCCTTGTAGCTATTTCACTACAGTGATGTACATTGTCAACGGGCTCATAACTCACAAATCTCTAGTCACCAGGTCCTTCATGAACTTTGCATATCCTGGCATCTACTCTAATACTTCGACCAATGGTATGTTCACGGATAGTTGCTTAAGCATTGAAAGGAATTTCTAAAACTTACCATTCTCTGCTTTCTTCTTCATCCTTTGGGGGAATGGTGGCGGTGGCGTGGGATAACTTTTTGCAGTGTGGTTGCTCCTTGATTCATGTTAGGTTCCTTCTCACCTCTCGGGGACTCTTACAACTCACCATTCTCTATCTTAGCACTCGTACCATCTTCCTCAATTATTCTCTCTTTCATCTGCTCAACTTAAACTGGAAACGGGGGGTCAACTGTGGTTTTACCACTCCTAGTCAATACTGCCATGCAATGTGCATCATTCTTTGGATTTTTGACAGTTTTGCTAGGTAGTGTACCCTTTTGTCTAGGGTTCATTGATGCTGAGAGTTGCCCAACTTGATGTTCGAACTTCTTGATGGCGGTAACATGAGATTCCACTTTCTGACCCATACTTGATAAGTCACCTAGGATCTGCTTTAGTTGATCATCAGTGTACCTAACCTTCTTTAACATCTCGGTCATCATTCTCTCCAACGTTGATTGTCCAGACTCCCCTTCTCGTGCATTGGGAGGAACATAGATTCCAACTCGGTCATTGCGGTATACATCGTTTCGTCTCCAATTTCCTTCGTGCTCATGACCCCGGCTTCTGTCTCTGAACCTGCTTCTATTGTAGTTGTCTCTATACTGATTCCAACCATGATTTCCAGAACCATGGCGCCAATTGTCTTTTCCAGATGCTTGGGCATTGGTTCGAAAACCCACCACTTGGCTATCTAGGAAGTTTGCCTCTTCCTCGGAATCACAGTAATCAGCTCCTTGCTCCCTTCCTTGAGTTCCCACCGTATTTACCTATTTGTCTCCAGCTCCCATAATATACTTTTTCAGAAAGTCCAATGATGTGCGCATATGAGCCAACTCCTGGTCGCGTTCTTCTATTTTTCTTCGTTCGTATGCAGTCAAACCAACAACATATGTTCCTGCCACTGCATCAGCCTCCCTCGTATGCAAGGCCCTGTTTGTCTTAGTTACCCTGTCAATAATAGTGGCAGCTTGCTCCCATGTGTGACTCATCAATGCTCCTCCAGCCACCGTGTCTGCAACAAGTTTGGTGTTGTTATTCAGAGACCTGTAAAAAAATTCCAGCAAACTGCCATATGGGATTTTGTGGTTAGGGCACTTTGTCAACTTCTTTTTCAATCTCAACCAAGTTTCATGAAGTTCCTCAGTATTAATTTGTCGAAAAATTATAGATCTTATCCTTTAGCTACAACATCCTGGATGGAGGAAAGAATCTCTCCTGAAAGGCCTGTTTGAGCTCCCTCCAGTAGGTAATGGAGTCGTTGGGAAACTCTAATAACCATAAAGTGGCTTCCCCTTATAGAGAGAAAGGGAAGAGTCTGAGTCATATGGCATCTTGGCTTACTCCGAGCAACCTATATGCCTTGCATATACCTACGAAGTTCATTAAGTGCAGGTTGGCTTCATCTGCTACGTAACCACAAAACATCTCGTTCATGATTAACAATTGAATCATGGTGCTCGTAATGTCGAATTTTGCCCCAATGCTCAGTGGTGGTGGCACGATTTCTCTAGTCAACCCAACTTCATCAATATCTGGGTCCTCATCTGTCACGCCCCGCCTTAGGGGGCATGACTGTCACTTGGTGCCCTACTAGGACCTGAACTGCTAGACTGCTGAGCCTAAGCACTTCTGGGGCCTGGCTGGCTCTAACTCTAGATTCAAGAAAACGACAGGCTATATAACGGCTGTAAATACAGCCTCCGACCGACTAGGCCTATAGCCACCTATAAGTAAACAATAACTAACAAGAACAACAGTAGTATAAAGGAACCTATGCGGGCCGACAAGGCCACCATGCTGTCTAGTTACTTCTGAATCAAGAAAACAGGTGCTAAACAGCTACGTGA
>JACEIK010004404.1:60037-74931 GCA_018107945.1 Datura stramonium
ATCAATTAGGAATAAATACATTAATATTCTGAAATAAAATATCACTTTTAATATATATATAGAGAGCCCAAACTTTGGCTTATCGAAAAACAGTCGAAAAATCGCTATTTCTCGAAAGTCCAGAAGGGAGAAATGCTTACTTTAGGGATAGGAGTATATTGACACTAATTTGGACCAATTCCACTTACCTTAGCTCTGTAGCACGACGGTTCGCCGGCCAAATTTGACAAAACTAACTCCGCAGGAATGCTCTCTGCAGCTTTATACTCCGGTATCTAGGATTAATTTAGTTTGGACCGCATATATTGGCGTAATCGAAAGGAAATTTTAACGAAACCTTTGTGCCCTCTGTTCTTAGCTGTGTTCTCTGTGTATTCTCTGGAAATTATGAAATTAAAATGATTAAAACCGAAGTTTGTGCTTTTATACTTGAGGTTGTACCTCACCTCTGTGGTACGTTGGCCATCACAGAGGTGAGCCTCCGTGACACGCTGGCCATCGTGGAGGAGGTCTGCCAGCCTCCTTTTGCGATGGTTCGACGTGTCTCTTATCCGGTCTTTCCCCGGGCATTTTCCTAGCATGTATGGCATTCTAAAACTCTTAACCAACATGTGAATAGGCCTTCTATATGTCGAGAATTTACGGGGTGTAACATCATCATCAAAGAGATGAGGGGAAAATCTATGAGCTCTGTTACCCCTCCCATGTCGACTAACATCTACTACCTCTTCTTTGTCATCTTCTGCATGTTGTAGTGCGGCTTGCCTAGCTAGCTCGGCTTGCCTAGCTTCTTCAACTATGCGGGTTTCTCTTTGCTCGTGGTTCTCCATTTTGTGTAGTGCTCTTTCGGTTTCTGGATTTAGTTGAACATGGCGATCTCCACTACTCCGAGTTCTTGGCATTCACCGGAAAACAACTTGTGGGTGTAAAAGACACAAAAATAAAAGTAATTAATGAAATAACTACCAAAAAGTCAAATACAAGAAAATAACCTAGTCTTAGCCGTATTCCCCGACAACGGCGCCACTTTTTGATAACGCTCAAACTACACCTCTTACTGAAGTATAAAGCGGACGTTGCCAATAAAGAACACAACTAGAGGTTGGGGTCGATCCAACCGGAAATATGGAAGAGCTAGATTATAGCGGGTAAGTGAACTTGTAAGGTAGTTACTTCAAAATTGGGGGGTTCTATAGAAAATAAATAATAAAAACAATTATCAAAAGTTCGATTTTGAATCAATATTAAAGGATAACTAGGGTTTTTGTTCCCCATGGGTTCGTAACTACTTTGCGTATACACTCGTGATCATCACCAATACTTACTTACAGAAATAACAACTTAGGTTCATTCAAATGTCCGACCAGTCACTATTAAATGACTATACTCAATTACTGGACCAAGTCTCATGAGCGGTTTCAAACTATCCGTTATCACTAAGTTCCAAATTTAACTATCCAGCGACCACAACTCAATTTAACATAATGATCATTAAGATTAAGGCTCCATTGTAATTCTCTTTTCCTAATCTCTACCTCTTAGACCTAGGCAAGTAAAGAATTCGGGCGTGTACTAATGTTGCGCACCGTTAAGAAACGTTTAAGCATGAAGAGAATACAATATAAGTGTTTGTATTAGTTTTAGAATCACTTTGTGCAACCCTAGCTTGTTAATCCACCATGGTTCCCACAACCCTCGCTAGGGAGGTTTTAGCCTCTCATAGTTGTAAGGTTGTGAATTGCATTAATGATTAAAAAAATAAATCAATACTAACAAATATGAATGAGAAAACACTTCCTTTAATTAATCAGCAAAATCATGAAGAACAATTCACAAGAAGAATTACAGAAAAGGTTGATCACAAGTCAAATCAACTCAATTCTCTCTTACCCTCCTCAAAATCACCTCTCTGATTGATCCCTCTTAAAAATAAAACCTAAAACGTATTTATACAGACACAAGAATCCTTTTCCTAGGCTAACAGTGTGAATTTCCATATCTGATTCCGCCCACGTCACGAGTCCTCTTACGATCCGTAGCACCATCATACGACGCGTAGCATCCTGTCGTACCTTGCATGACTGGCTAAATTGATCTAAGTGTTGGATCCTGGTATGAATCATACCTCCAACCTATGATCCGTATTGAGCTCCGATGGCTTCACTCTGAAACTTTGAAATATTTCTTAAGTTTATCACGACCGCCATGGTACGACTCGTACCTTCATTCCACGGTTCGTACTTACTTTCCATAGCAGGAGTCAGCCTCTTATGTATATCTTCTGAATATTTTCACGACTTCATCACCACCACTCGTACAAGCTTGGTATGACTCATACTGAGACTCGTGTATTACATCTCTACAACATCATCCTTTCTGCAACTTTTCATGTCCATCAGTAGGACCTTCCTACAGCTTATACTATGGACAGCAATCTGAACCTATTTTGCAATCTTCAGGCTACCTTTTGCATTTTTCAGCTCCAACACCAATTTATCCTATAACCAAATGAAAAGTTCTGTATATCTACATAAATACAACTAAGTCGATGCTATTTTCTTAGTTTTGAGCGTCGAAAGTACTGTAAAACCACAGCACATCAACAATCCCACCAAATTGCAGCCCTACGCTGAGAGAATAAGGCTATTCTCAGTACTAAGACTTGGCAAATAATGATATCTTTCAATAATATTAAATATAACTCAACTTCGTTGAATTTTGCCAAAAACTCATAAATTTCCGAGAGTTTAGAAAGTACAAATGCTTAGCTATCACTTGTAGCCACTAAGGACTCCATTAGAAGCAATTTCTACAACTTTTACTTGGCAGGGTTTCGATACTCCGAGCGAATTTCAAAGAAATAACTCTGCAGAAACATTCCTCTTAGGCTTGGAACTCATTCTCCAAGATGAATTTACATTTTGATGGAGTTTAATGATGTAAATCGGCGAAAAATGGATGAAAAATAGAGAGGAAACTTCGAAGGGCCGAGGTTCTGATTTTAGGAAATTTTTAATAACATCAACTTGAACTTATTACTTTTATATAGATGAGGTGGTGGCAGGGGGTTGCTTGGCACGACGCGCCGACCCTGCCTCCAGCCTCGACCTCCTACTCGCTCGATACCATCCTCATATACTCATCCCCGAGCCTTTTTTTGTATGTATCATACCCCAAAACTCTCAACATACGCACACACACATCGGTTAAATCATACAAACTTACGGGGTGTAACACATAAGGTTCGATCTAAACACGAAACCCAGAACGATAACTGGCTCCAAGTCGACTCATGGAATGAATATGAAAACTAAAGCTCAAGATAAATAAAAAAGAAGACTAAATTCTAAAATAGCAGAAGTCTGAATAGTAAAAACATTTAAACAACAGAAATCTCAAACACTGAATTCGAAGTTGGACAAACAAACTATGTATGAAAAGCCTCTAACATACTAACAAGATGATGGGATGACACCCCCAGCTAGCTCACTAGAAGTCTGAAACTTAAAATGACAACAACTCAACTATCTAAAGGTCCACGAAGGATGAGGACTCACCAACAATGCTATTTGGGTTGTACTCTTAAAACTGGCTAGCAACGAGACTGATTCTAAACTTTTATACCCCGGGAACCCAAGGATCAGACTCGAAAGTGGAAACAGAGAAAAGATAAAAATTCGCACCAGGTCACAGAACGACCCGTGAGGTTGGTCGTGAGGGGTGACCAAGAGTTGTGAGGTGACTCGTGGTCAGCATGGTTTGGAAAAGTCTGAGTGAGGAGGCCACGGGTCTCACCACGAGTTGTGGTCAGACCTCAAAACTCATGAGGTCACCCATGGTCAACCCTGGAGGATAGGCAAGTTGGAATGGATAGTGTAGGCCATGAAAGGTGACCACGAGTCGTGGTCTGACCTCACGACTTGTGAAGTCACCTGCGGGGTTCCCTTGGATGATTGGGAAGTGGACTCAATGGATCAAGAATTTTCATAAATTTCTTTGTGGGTGTTCAAGGAACATTGAGTCCCTCCATTCCCGGGTATGTAGGGTTTTTAAAATGGGTGAAATTATTCCTCACCCATGCCTAATTACGATTAAAATCATGAATCCTCCTATTCAAGTCTATGGGGTNCATGAATCCTCCTATTCAAGTCTATGGGGTTTTACTCAAATGCATGAAAATGTGATTTATCTTTATGGGTATGATTTAATTGAGTTTTAATTATTGAATTATGAATGATGCGCAGGTTTTATCATTATTTTCCTTTAATCATGTTTCAAGCTTTTAAATCCAAATTTCCCATTTTATGAAAGTTCATGGAAGTTATGATTTATGATAAATACTCTATAATTTGACTTTATTGATGATGGAAAAGTGTGATTTTCTAGTTACCCATGTTTACGAGCATATTTTTTGATAATTGAATATGATGAAGTATTGGAAAATGCCCACATGTTAAAGAATGATTTATGATTTATGAAGTCAATTACATAATTTATCGATTTATGATATTTTCAGATAAAAAAGGCCATGATTATTGGCTAAGCATGTTTTAAAGGGGATCAATGATGATAAATATTATATCTTAGCCAATGAATTTTTATGCATGATGTTAAGGATTTATGTATGAGCCTATATGCATGTTTATGAGAACCGTGTCTAGCACCGAGAAGCCCGACGTTCAAAGGACTACACTGATGTCTCATAACCACGTGCCACCGTGGGTTCTAAATGATATGATGTATTGATAATGATCCCCTCAAACGTGATATCACGCCTTATGGACGACCCTCGCCTGGCAAGCCAGGGTCGGCTCTGCCCACTTGAGTGAGACAGTGAGGCATAATGCAAGGCTCTACCATGATGGTGTCGGTTACGATGAGTCCTCCCATTATTCCGCATGTCTTATGCATTTTTATGATTATGTTATTAGCTCAAGTTATGTTCTGATAAAGTTTATTTACGATTTTAATTATGAATGTTTTATGAATTATTTGAAAGCCTTGAGCCTTATGTTCTCTTATGATGTGCATTATACAAGCATGATGTCCATAACTTATGTTACTTATGAATTTTATTTTACTTTTAAATGTCCATTTTATTTACCTTTCATACTCGGTACATTCCACATACTGACCGCATACTTTCTATGTTGCCTGATACAAGGTCCGGATCTCAGGCTCATCCTCATCCTTAGTCTATCTCATCCTACGTTTTCAACTTATTAGTGAGCCCTCATGTTTCGAGGGTCGTTTGATTCACTTTCATGTTTTTTGTGTTCAGTTTTGGTCGGGTTAGTTAGGGATGTTTTCCCATCAACCTATCTTATGTATTAGAGGCTTTCATACAAGTATGTAGTGTTCTGCCATGTATACACCCAATATTTCTTGATGTTATGCTATATTTACGTTTTTGCTATGTTTTATGATTATCATTCCACTTATTTGATAAATATTAGTTGTATGGATCGACTTGGGGTCTCTCAGGGTCCCTTGTCCTGTTTCTACTATTCGGGTGTATGTTCGGGTCGTGACAAACTTGGTATCAGAGCAATAGGTTAAGATGTGTGCTAGGGAGTCTGAAAACTACGTTAAGTAAAGTATTTTTCATGGGTGTGAAGCACACCACACCTATGATTAAGAGGCTACTAGACGTTTAGGAAATATTCCCTTCTTTTATGTCCTATGTCGTGTGATGAAAAGCCTTTCCATCCTTCTAATTCTTGCGATTCGCGATTGCAGAATTATGGCTCCTAGAAGAATGAACGGAAGGAGGAATGGAAATTATGAAGGTTGTGGAGTTGGCATTGATCATGGGCATCAGCAAGCCCCACCTGTTCAGGATCCCCAAGCACCAAAGCCAGCTGCCCACGCTGAGTTTCTTGCGACTATCCATATGTTGGCGCATGCCTTGACCACTCAGGTCAACCAGCAGGCTGTTGCGCAGGTCCCACAGAATGGCAATGCGGCGGCGGCTCGGATTAGGGACTTCTTGAGGATTAACCCTCCTGAGTTCACGAGATCAAAGGTGGATGAGGATCCACACGAGTACATTGAAGGGATCTTGAAGGTCACTCAGGTTATGGGGGTGACAAATGGGGAGTGTGTAGATTTGTCCTCATAGCAGCTAGAAGTGGTCTCTCATATTTGGTACAAGCAATGGAAGGATAGCAGGGCAGCGGGAGTGGGCCCTATCAGTTGGGATGAATTCCACATGGCCTTTCTCGATAGGTTCTTCCCTCGGGAAATGAGGGAATTCAAAGCAGCGGAGTTTGTTAACCCCAAGCAAGGAAAAATGACATTGTTGGAGTATTCGCTTGAGTTCACCCGGTTGTCAAAATACGCCCCAGAGTTGGTGATGGATCAGAAGGCGCGAGTGAGCCGGTTTGATCATGGCGTGGCCAGTTATTTAGACATGGATTGTAGGATTACTATGCTTCACCAGGATATGGACTTTCCTCGCATAGTGTTGTACGCCCAGCAGATGGAGGCGGCTCATGTGAGGGAGAGGGAGGCAAAGAGGGCTCGGACAGACAGTCGTAGGCTTTCACATCAGAGGTCTGGCGGTGGCTACTATCCACAGTTTCAGCAGAGGTCCCTAGCCCAAGCACCATCATCAGCTAGTGTTCCATCCAGACCCAGGGGTGATCAGAGGAGCAAGTCTTCAGGTTCGAGGGATCAGACGGGCACCCAGTTAGAGTATACCTCTCTAGCCTACGGGAAGTGCGACAAGAGGCACACTGGGGAGTGCATGTTCGGTTCGGATGTCTATTTTGGGTGTGGTAGATCTGGGCACATGCAACGAGTGTGTCCATATGCTAGACAGGATGATGATAGGGGTCGTGCACAAACCACCAGGATAGCAGCAACTCCACCCATTCCGCTCCGCAGGGAGCATCGACTAGTGGAGGTGGCAGACAGCGCCAAAAACGATTATATGCCCTTGCCTCACGCCAGGAGCAGGAGACTTCGCCAGACGTGGTCACTGGTATGTTTCGTGTCTTTTATATTGATGTTTATGCCATGTTAGACCCGGGAGATACATTGTCTTTTGTGACCCCTTACATTGCTAGTAGTTTTGGAGTTAGTCCTCAAAATTTTGTCAGAATCATTCTCCGTATCTATTCCAGTCAGTGATTCAGTTGTAGCTAGGCGGGTATATAGAGGGTGCCCGATCATGGTGTTGCACAAGCTTACCTCTGTAGACTTGGTAGAGTTAACCATGACTGATTTTGACGTTATTCTTTGTATGGATTGGTTGTTTGCATGTTATGTCGCGATTAATTATAGGGCCTGTACCGTGGAATTCTGTTTTTCGAGTGAGTCATTTTTTGAGTGGAAGGGTAATTCGGCGGCACCAACAGGTCGGTTTATTTCCTATCTTATGGCTCGGAAGATGATCTCTAAGGGTTGCATGTACCACCTAGTTAGGGTTAAGGATGTGGAGTCCGAGACCCCGACTATCCAGTCAGTTCCGGTAGTGTGCGAGTATCCAGAGGTGTTTCCAGAGGATTTGCCAGGTGTTCCTCCAGAAATGGGAATTGATTTCGGGATTGATCTATTGCCAAATACGTAGCCTATTTCTATGCCTCCTTACAAGATGGCTCCAGCCGAGCTAAAGGAATTGAAGGATCAGTTAAGGGATTTGTTGGATAAGGGCTTCATTACACCGAGCTAGTCTCCATGGGGTGCACCAGTTTTATTTGTTTGAAAGAAGGACGGTTCCCTTCGCATGTGTATTGACTATCGACAGTTGACCAAGGTTACCATCAAGAACAGCTACCCCTTACCTAAGATCGACGATTTGTTCGACCAGCTTCAGGGTGCCAAGTTCTTCTCCAAGATCGATCTCAGGTTTGGATATCACCAGCTTAGAGTTCAGGAGAGTGACATCCCGAAGACCTCTTTCAGGACTCGGTATAGTCACTAAGAATTTGATGTTATGTATTTTGGGCTAACCAATGCTCCTGCAACTTTTATGTATTTAATGAACAGGATGTTAAAGGCATATCTAGACATGTTCGTGATTGTGTTCATCGATGACATTCTTATATACTCCCGGAGCAAGGAAGAGCATGCCCCTCATTTCAGAGTAGTGCTACAAACCCTCAAGGATCGTCAGTTGTATGAAAACTTTAGCAAGTGTGAATTTTGGCTAGACTCGATGGCATTTCTGGGTCACATGGTATCAAGAGAAGGTATAAGGGTAGATTCCCAAAAGATAGAGGCGGTGAAGAATTGGCCTAGATCGATGAATCCTTCATAAATTTAGAGTTTCTTGGGCATAGCTGGCTACTACCGAAGATTTGTTGAGGGTTTCTAATCCATTGCATCACCTTTTACTAAGTTGACTCAAAAAAGGTAAAATTCAAATGGTCGGATTCTTGTGAGAAAAACTTCCAAGAGTTGAAGACCTGAGTCACTTCAGAACTAGTGTTGACCTTACATGAGGGTACCGATGGCTTCGTTGTCTATTGTGATGCTTCGAGAGTCAGACTAGGATGTGTGTTAATACAGCGTGGGACGGTAATAGCATATGCCTCGAGACAATTTAAAGTTCATGAAAAGAATTACCCGACCCATGATCATGAGTTGGCTGCAGTGGTGTTTGCATTGAAGATATGGCGACATTACTTATATGGGGTCCACGTGGATGTATTTACGGATCACAAGAGTTTGCAATGTGTGTTCACATAGAAAGATCTAAATCATCGGCAAAGGAGGGGGTTGGAGTTACTAAAGGACTATGACATGAGTGTCCTCCACCACCCAGGCAAGACTAATGTGGTTCAGATGCACTTAGTAGACTCTCTATGGAGAGTGTGTACCACGTGGATGAGGGAAAGAAGGAGTTGGTGAAGGATGTCCACCGACTTTCAAGATTGGGAGTTAGATTTATCAACTCGATCGATGGCGGTGTTGTTCTGCATAACGGGTCAAAATCTTCCTTGGTAGTTGATGTTAAATCCAGGCAAGATGAGGATCCAATATTGAGGAAGCTGAAGAAGGCGGTGCGGAGTCAGAAGGTGGAGGTTTTCTCCCAAGGAGGATATGGTGTGTTGCGATACCAGGGTCGACTAAGTGTTTCGGGCGTTGATAATTTGAGAGTTCAGATATGACAAAGAGGCACATGGTACTAGATATTCTATCCACCCGGGATCCACGAAGATGTATCGGGACTAGCGAGAAATTTATTGGTGGGATGGTATGAAGAAGGATATTGCATAGTTCATAGCGACATTCCCAAACTGTCAACAAGTGAAAGTCGAGCATCAAAGGATAGGAGGCGTACATCAGGATATCAGCATCCCCACTTGGAAGTGGAAAGAAATTAATATGGATTTCGTTACAAGTCCGTTTTGTATATTCGGGAGTTGTTCGACTTCATGGAGTGCCTTTGTCTATTATCTCAGACCGAGGTACATAGTTTACCTATCAATTCTGGCGTTCTTTTCAAAAAGGACTTGGGACGTAGGTTAAGCTTAGCACAGCCTTCCATCTGCAAATAGACGGACAGGCAAAACAAACCATTCAAACCCTTGAGGATATGTTGAGGGCATATGTTATGAATTTTAAAGGTAGTTGGGATGATCATTTTCCCTTGATCGAGTTTTCTTATAATAATAGTTACCACTCTAGTATCCAGAAGGCACCGTTCGAGGCTCTTTACAAGCGGAGGTGTAGATCTTCCCTCGGATGGTTCGAGGTTGGTAAGGTAGCTATGATAGGACCAAATTCAGTTCATGAGGCGAGGGTGAAGTTTCAGTTGATAAGGGACCGGTTGAAAACCGCTCAGTGTCGTCAGAAATGGTATGTTGATGTGAGGAGAAGAGATTTGGAGTTTTATATGGTCGATTGGGTATTTCTAAAGGTATCTCCCATGAAGGGAGTCATGCGGTTTGGGCATAAAGGGAAACTCAGTCCCCGCTATGTTGGCCCCTACCAGTTGTGAGCAGAGTTGGTAAGGTGGCATATGAGTTTGACTTGCCTTCGGAGCTATCTTCGGTTCATACCGTCTTTCATGTGTCACTTTTGAAGAAGTGCTTGGGTGATCCAGCCTTGGTAGTTCGGTAGACAGCATTGGAGTGAAGGAAAACCTCAGTTATGAAGAAATCCCCATTGAAATCTTGGAGCGTCAGGTTCGGAGGCTGAGGAACAAAGAAGTAGCTTCAGTTAAAGTTGTAATGAGAAATCAACATGTTGAGGGAGCTACGTGGGAAGCCGAAGCAGATATGATAGCTAAATACCCTCATTTGTTCCCTACCGGCTCAATGTCAGTTTGACGTATCAGTTTTGCCCTAAACCTTTAATCAGCTCTTCCCATTCACTTCATGTGTACAATTTTGTTTTATGATATGGTAAATGTATGCGATATCTGAATTCAGTTTAGCTATGTAGTTCCTTTCGGAGGAAGTCATTCCGTCAGTTTCGACTTAAATGACTGGTAATTGTATATGGTGATAGCTTGCTTTTGAGTTTTCTGCATGTTTCTAACATTTGAGGACGAATGTTCCAAAGGGGGAGATATTGTTATACCCCGAGAACCCAAGGATCAGACCCAAAAGTGGAAACGAAGAAAAACTAAAAATTCACACCAGGTCACAGAATGACCCGTGAGGGGTGACCACGAGTCGTGAGATTACTCGTGGTCAGCATCATTTGGCAAAGTTTGAGTGAGGAGGCCAAGGGCCTAACCACGAGTCGTGGCCAGACCTCACGACTCGTGAGGTCACCGTGGTCAACCTTTGAGGATTGGCAAGTTGGAATGGACAGTGTAGGCCACGAAAGGTGACCATGAGTCATGGCCTGACCTCACGACTCGTGATGTCACCTGGGGGGGTTCCCTTGGATGTTTGGGAAGCGGACTCAACGGATAAAGGACACGAGTCGTGCCCTGCGGCAACGACCCATTAGGTTCCTCGTGGGGACTGGCGACGAGAAATTCCTGCATTTTAATAAGGGTGTTTTCGTAACTTCCTAAGTCCATAAGGCCTAAACTATGTCGTTTTGGATATGTTTCTTAGTTAGATAAGATGGGTTAATCCCTTTATGCATGCCCATTCTCATGCAAAAGCTTAGAGAGGTTTTAGGGGGATTCAAGGCCTTCTTCCCCAAATTTTCATCATTTTCTTTGTTGGTGTTCAAGGAACTTTGAGTCCCTCCATTTCCAAGTATGTAGGGTTTTTATAATGGGTGTAATTCTTCCTCACCTATGCCCAATTTCGATTAAAATCATGAATCCTCCTATTCAAGTCTATGGGGTTTTACTCAAATGCATGAAAATGTGATTTCCCTTTATGGGTATGATATAATTGAGTTTTAATTATTGAATTATGAATGATGGGAAGGTTTTATCATTATTTTCCTTTAATCATGTTTCAAGCTTTTAAATCCAAATTACCCATTTGATGAAAGTTCATGGAAGTTATGATTTATGATAAATACTCTATAATTTGAGTTTATTTATGATGGAAAAGCATGATTTTCTAGATACCCATATTTATAAGCATATTTTAAAAGAACTGAATATGTTGAAGTATTGGGCAATGCACACATGTTAAAGAATGATTTATGAAGTGAATTGCATGATTTATCGATTTATGATGTTGTCCGATAAAAGGAGCCCATGATTTTTAGCTAAGCATGTTTTAAAGGGGATAAATGATGATAAATGTTATATCTTTGCCAATAAGTTTTTATGCATGATGTTAATGATTTATGTGTGAGCCTATAGCCATGTTTTTGGGAGCCGTGTCTAGCACCGAGCAGTCCGACGTTCAAAGGACAACGCTGGTGTCTCATTACCACGTTCCACCATGGGTTCTAAATGATATGATGTATTTATAATGATCCCCTCACATGTGATATCACTCCTTATGCACGACCCTTGCCTGGCAAGCCAGGGTCGGCTCTGGCCACTTGAGCGAGACAACGGGGCATCATGCGAGGCTCTACCATGATGGTGTTAGTTATGACAAGTCCTCTCATTGTTCCACATGTCTTATGCATTGTTATTTTTATGTTATTGGCTCAAGTTATGTTTTGATAAAGTTTATTTATGATTATAATTATGAACGTTTTATGAATAATTTGAAAGCCTTGAGCCTTATATTCTCTTATGAAGTTCATGATACAAGCATGATGCCCTTATCTTATCTTACTTATGAGATTTATTTTACTTTTAAATGTCCATTTTACTTACCTTGAATACTCGGTACATTCCACTTACTGACTGCATACTTTCTATGTGAAATGATACAGGGTCCGGATCTCAGGCTCATCCTCATCCTCAGTCCATCTCAGCCTACGTTTTTAGCTTATTGGTGAGTCCTCATGCTCCATGGGTCGTTTGATTGACTTTCATGGTGTTTATGTTCAGTTTTTGCCGGGTTAGTTGGGGATGTTGTCCCATCAACCCATCTTTTGTATTAGAGGCTTTCAGACAAGTATGTAGTGTTCCGCCGTGTATACGCCCAGTATTTCTTGATGTTATGCTATAATTACTTTTTCTCTATGTTTTATGATTATCATTCCTCTTATTTGAATAATATTAGCCATATGCGTTTGTCATGGGTCGACTTCGGGTCTCTCGAGGTCCCTTGTCCCGTCTCTATGATTTGGGTGTATGTTCGGGTCGTGACATGAACACTTGAGCCTATATCGTGAAATGATTCTGCATAGAGTATGCGGTCAGTACTTGAAATGTACTGAGTATGCAAGGTAAGTAAAACAGGCTAAGTAAGTATAAACTGAATATATGCATAAAATAAATCGTATCTTTATAAGATTCTGAGAGCAAGGACTGTATGCTGAAATCTGATAACATGAATAGACATAAGCTGAACCTCACAACTAAATCGAATGACCCAAAGAAAAAACTAATATTCATAAATAAAACTAATAAGATGACATTGGGTTAAACCCTCTAAAACCACATTACCATAACTGATGAACATGCATAACTGAAATCATGAGGAACAATGGGAGACTCGCCATATAATCGACAGTATCACGATAGAGCTTATGTGATCCCCACTATTACACTCAAGTGGGAAAATCCATCCAAATCCTTACCATGGCTAAGGGCACTACCATGATATCGATATCAAGCTGAAGGACCATCGGGGCGGGGAAGCTCACAAGGGAGGTCCCAAAGTAACTGAAAAATCCTATGTTGGCACGTAGTTTTGAGACTCGGGGTTTTCCCGAACCCCTAGCCAACTCGGTGCTAGACACTACTCCTAAAACATGCAAATGCTCCCCATCATTTTTCAATGAAGATGAATCCATCATTTTTCAATGAAGCTAATAATGTAATAACATGCATAGTCTGAAATCTGAATATGGGGAGCCTTGACTAAAAACATACCATAAGATGAAAGTGGGAGTATAAACTCCAAAATCATGTGGTAAGCTAATATTATATAACTGGACTAAATCATGAAAACACACTTAATTCATGAGGGCTTGCCCAAAACTTTAACATACTTGAGATAGACTTGGTAGACAAAATCATGGACTCATACATGGGTAAATCATGAACATTCTTTCATGCTAGATATCTCATCATGCTTGAAAAAAATATAGATCCTAAACTTGACTTTTCATGAAACTTGCATAATTTGGCAAAATTCTTATAAAACATGAAATCATGAATTTATAATCAATTTGCACATAAAAACTGTTTATGAATCTTAAAACATCATTTGAAACATGAATAGGTTTGACCCATGAATTAAACATAGAGAATTTCATAAATTGGGTTAAGACCCCATAGAATCATATACTTGAATTAATGAACTTGAGATGGGATTTGGGCATGAGGGGGAAGGGAAGATTTCATTTATTATCATATATACCTAGGTAATCTGATTCTACACCTTGTCTTGAAAGCCCAAGAGATTTGGAGAAGAACTTGAAGAATTCTAGATTTGATCTCCTTTGGAATTCTCTAAACTTGCATGTATGGGGAGGAAATAGGTTAGAATAGGATAAACCATCTTAAAATCCTCCTAACTGATCTTAAAATGACGTAGTTTAGGGATTACAAGCTTAGGAATTATGGAAATGCCCTTATTAAATTCATAGAAAATTTACTACTATTAAGTGCCATGAGTCGTACCTCAATCCCATGACACGTGGTCACCATCCGTAGTCACCACTGATTTTTCTGACTTCTCTGATGTTTTCCACGAGTCAGACCATTAATCGTATCACCAACCTATGAGTCGTTAGGCCCACCCGCGGTCAACCTTCCAAGATCCTTAGTTCCTCCTCATGGGTGGAGGCCACGACTCGTGGTTCCACCGTACGAGTCGTACCGCGACTCATTCCCTCCTATTTGGTGCACAATAGATCCCGTACTGACCACAGCTTATCCTATGGCTCGTGAGATGCTCCAACTAGTGGTACCTTGACTTGATACTAGAAGGCCTCCTGCTATAGATTCTTACCACAAGTGATACCACAACTCATTACCCCTTCCCCCGACTCGTACCACGAGTTGTTATGAGGTGATTCCTCCCATTTTTCTACCGATCGCATTTCAAATCTTTAGTCTAGTCTTAGGAACCTTCGGGGTATTACAATATCTCTCCCTTGGGAACATTCGTCCTCGACTGTGAGTAAACATACTAAATAACTGGGAAAAGAACTATCATCCCAAATGTTGAATATTTAAAGCTGAGAACTGACTGTCACGCCCCAAAACTGGGGTAGGGCGCAACTGGCACTCGATTCATGATTGATCGAGAAGCCGACTATATGAAATCTATAACTATAACACTTAGGCCATCCGGGCCACCTGTCATAATCAACTGAAGAATAAACTGGACCCATAAGGTCTCAACAATACGGGGTAAACAATCAAAATGCAACCAAGGCAATTAGTGTGCTAA